>CABHPR010155642.1:0-48286 GCA_902168415.1 Peromyscus melanophrys | reverse complement strand
ATCATGAACACTTTTTAAAGAAGAGAGTTAAACTGTGTCTACATAAAATCTCTAACAATACTTTTTTTAAAACAGTAAAACAAATTTTAACAATTGTACTCTATAATGGCTTAGGAAATATTCATTTATTTTCTAGAAAGTGACCAATTATAGATAATGATTGGCTTACTTTTATCTTAATCCACCAATATCATAGGTTTTGGCAGACAACATTGAAGTACTATGCCTGCTAAATGTGTTGTACAACTTGACCCTTTAGTATGTAATTATATTGTGTTGTCCCCTGGAAAAGCAATTTAACTCAGCCTTCTCTTTCTCCTTTCAATAAGTCAGTAATTTTCTCTTTGCTTTTGGAGTCAGGGATCTCTTTTCAGAAGCTACAGAATATTTTCAGAAGCTGCAGAAAGTGCTTCAGAGGGTGTAAACAAGACAAATTGGTAGAGAAATACTTGAGAACTTTCAACACAGTCACAATTTACTTTAGAATCTGTCTAAGAAGCAAAATCTGTGATGACTACTCACCTGCTTGTAGTTCATTTGTTCATTTGCTGATAAACTGAGAGGCCACAAATATCTTTTCTTGTGTTAAATAGGAAGAAATACACAGTGTGTGTGTGTGTGTGTGTGTGTGTGTGTGTGTGTGTGTGTGTGTGTGTGTATGTGTGTGTGTGTGTGTGTATACTATATATTTGTCCACGTAGCCCTCTCTTTCATGAAGCCATACTCTTTTTCTGGTATTGATATTTAAGTGATATGAGTTTCCCTGATCTCTTACACTGTATTCCCCAGAAAGAGAGAAGAAGACACAAAAATCTTTCAAGATTCATGACTGAATGGCATCCTCCTGCCTGATGATAAAAGAGAATGTAATTATAACATGTGAATTGTATAAATATATGTCTTCCCTGGCACTCAGAATTCTTTCTAGGACAAAATAATGTTTGGACACTCATTTTCTTATTAAGTCTTTCAGTGGGTTACAAGCTCTCATACTGCGTGAAATACCCCTGGATTCCAAATTCTAGGAACTCAATATCTTATTGGGATTCTATTTTGCTAAAGTGTCTTGAAATTTGAGATACTTTGACATTTTAGGAAAACTTCTCTTTTTTCTTGATTTTTTTCCCCACTATTTGAGACCAGTTTTATCTTCTTAGACCCAGGAATTCCCTTTGCAAGTGGGATTTTTTTTTCCATTGGAGTAACAATTTGCCATACAGAGACCAAATCCTGGACATCCTTAAACAATAATTATCTGATGGATTTCTTGTTTTTAATTTTATGTTTTCATGCAATATATTTTAACAACTTCTTTTCCTACCCTAAATCCTCAGTATCCACCCAAGTTCATGTTCTCTCCCTCTTTCTCTCTCTCTCACTCTTACTTTGCCTCCAAAATGAAAAACATATCAAAACACATAAAAACAAGCAAGTTAAAATAATAAACACCAAAACAAAACAAAATAAAAAGTCCACTAACAAAATAAAAAGTATCCCTCCCCCCCCAAAAAAAATCTGTTCCTGGGTGTGGAGTATGCAGTGGAGTTTGGCTAGAAGCTCGGTAGAGTGAAGGTATCTCCAGTTGCTTTTATTTTTGTTTCCTCCCAAAGTGAGTATTTTGGAGTTTCTTGCCCGTAAAATAAAGTGCAATATTGATACTGCTCCATATCCATGTATTTATTAAATGTGCACCAACTTCCTATGTCCTTTACTTTACATGGAACTTTGTGAGGAAATGTGTTTCCAAGAATCAATTGGATATTCCTGAAGTCTCATAGAGTTGAATGGTCATTCAGAATTTTGTCAGGTTTCCTACAGGATTGCAGAGGTTTCTCCACTCTAATTCACAGGAGCATAGAAATTTGCAAAGGTCTTTACAAAGTTTTGAAAACTCAGTCTGAATATTTGAAGTTCACCAACTAATGTACACTTTATATGTATGCTAAGATACTTCAGTATACTTTTGACATTCACATATATTTGTCTAATATTCCAGACTACTGGGAAAATAGTAACGTATCACATAGTTCTCTAAACTATCTGAACACTGAATGTTGAGGTATGTCAGTCTCATCTAATGTTAAGTTCTCTGAAAGTGGGTAATATTTTCTTTTTGCTTTTATTACTCGAGCATGGAAGAAACTACTTATGATGAAGTATGTTGGTGAAACAGTCTTCCGAAATGAAACACAACTACTGCATTTTTGATAATGTATTTCTTTATTGATCTTATCAATCTTTATATGTCTTATTTCTTCAGCAACTTTTCCAAGAATATATTCTGGAATGCTTTTTTAGTTGTTCATTATATCTTAAATATTAAGAATAAATTAATATTGCCATAGATGTCACTAACAAAAGGGCAAAGTGGTAAGATTTACAAAAACTAGAGTGCATCATGAGCGTAATGATGAATTAAAACAAAGATTTGTTCTCAATATATGCCTAACTGATGATCAAATACCTGCTTATTTACATCTCTTTCCTGCCATGTATTTTTAGGAGGAAAAGGGGAGACAGGGCACATTTTTGTGATTTAATTCCATATTTTTAAAAAAGTACTTATTTGACTTTAAATAAAGGCCATGTTGGATTGAACATCTTTGTCAATTGCTGGGTGTAATGAGTAACATTTGCCAGACACCTGGAAGTTTAATATCCATCTGCATTCTCTTCTCTTTCTTTTCAAATTCTATTTTGTTAGCATTGCTGGAACTTATAATTTATCATTCATTATAGAAAAAATGAGTTATTTTAGTTATTAATCTTTAAGAGAAGTAGTTATTATTTGGGAGGGATTGTGCATTAATTTTCCACTCCTGAACAATCACCAAATGTATTATGTATTTATTATCTGAAACTTTCCACAGTTCAGAGTTCCAAGAAGGAGTTAGGAAAGTGTTGTATCTACATAAGGTTAAACTCAATATATGACATTGTCGGACAACAGTACTTCATGCTCCCCAAAATTAGCCAGGCTTCTTTACACCAAAACATTTTCACAAGAATTTAAGACAGATTTTTTTTTTTTTTTTTTTGGTTTTTCGAGACAGGGTTTCTCTGTGTAGCTTTGCACCTTTCCTGGATCTCGCTCTGTAGACCAGGCTGGCCTCGAAATCACAAAGATCCACCTGCCTCTCCCTCCCCCCGAGTGCTGGGATTAAAGGCGTGTGCCACCATTGCCTGGCTAAGTAAGATGTTTTAATTATAGGTTTCTATGTGTAGTTCCTTTCTTTTGAATTCATTTATTGATAAATATAGAGAGAGACATGTGCATATGTGTTCCGGTTGTCATGGAAGGCAGAAGAAATTGTCAGATCTGCTGGATCTAGAGTTGCAGGTTATTTGTGCGGCATCTGATATGCTAGAAACCAAACACTCATCCTATGCAAGAATAGTATTTGATCTTAACCACTGAGTCATCTGCTCAACTCCCACATCCCTATCATGTTTAGTTCTTTAAGCAGAGCTCTGGAACAATGCATCTCTCTCTCTCTCTCTAATGGATGTCAATATTAGGTTTCTTTCTCTGTTCTGCATTTTAGGTTTTAGAGATAGGGTCTATTTCTAAGAAATATAACCAATTAATTTACAGACAATTTATTAATTTCTAACTATTTATTTAAGTTTATTCACAAATCAAATTTTACTTCAAATATATGTGATTTGTCAAACATTTCCTTTATATATGTATTCAAGTTTGGAATAAGCCCTTTCTTCGTATATTCATATACAATTTTGTTTTATTTTCTTATGATATTTCTATACTATTTATACATATTACACTGAGTTCTTGTATACATATATTACATATTACTACACACACACACACACACACACACACACACACATATATATATATATATGAATAGCATGAGCTATAAATTCTGGTAATTTTATTCACAATAGAAAATTGTCACAGTAATAATTGAATATTTCCTGATTTCCCCACGGATTTAAAACATCAAGGGTATATTTTAAATGAGATTTCAAGGATATAGAAGGCTTAGATGTGGAAATAAAGCAAAAAGTGGTTCAGTTGGTTTATTTAAAGGGACAGTAATACAAAAGTTATGAAGTTTTGAATATTGGAGTACATTATCATAATAATCAGACATGGATGTTAGTGGAATTATTCATTTTACAGAAGAAAAATGCAACCTAAGGTAGATAAAATGTTAAACCTGGTTATGCACTTAGTAATACAGATTCTTCTATGTATTCTCTTTTTTTTTTTTACCAAGTGACTAAGAACTTGTAATAGCATTTTTATGGTATTGGACATGGCCTATCAATATGCAAACATCTTCTACAGCCATGATGTTAGAGTTGGTGCCTCTGTCATTGCCAAATTGCTATTTTCTATATTCCCTCTTCATTTTTAGATATTGGAGTATATATGAATATAGATTTCAGTTTCATTCCTATCACTCATTTTACATATCCTCTAGATTGTTGTATGAAAAGGATAAGGTGGAAAATAAAATCCATTATGTGGGGCTAAACTGCTTTAACAGGTGAGATACAGTGTACTGAAACTGTGGTTCATAAAAGTCTATGTTTTCATTTTATTGGTTATAGATCCATGTGACAAGAGGCTACAAGATACAGTCATTCAATGGGATATAATATGCACTGGCAAGGGAAACAGAGGCTGGAGTTGTGGGTAACGGGGGTAGTCTATGTATGGTGCTGGGAAAGGCTTACAGAATATGTGTTTATTAACAATGTCCTTTAGATAAAGCACAAGCAAAATCAAATTTTAGAAATGTACTCATATGGAGATTAGATTGGTGATTTTTAATATATGGCTGGATAGTTCACCAGTAGCTACCTACATATTGAAAAGCCAGAGATCATGATGTCTTTTAGGAGAATAACCACTCTCTGTCCAATTATGAAGTTCTGCAAAGAGCTGTGATGTCCACTGGTACAAGATTTGACAAACATTGAATTGTATTAGAAAGAATGCAATATACACATGTGTGCCAGCTTCCTTTTACTCTAATTTATTTTAGGATTCTCCTTAACCTATCACTGTCTTCCTAAATTATCACTCCCTCCCTACCAGTATTAATTATCTTCCATAATTTTTCCTACCTTGCTCATAGAGTTTTTAAACAACTCTGTAGAGGTTGATTTTAATTTTCATTGTTGTTATTTGTTTTTGTATGCTTGTTTACTTTGTCTACTGGGTTATGTAGTCAGTAATGTTTTAGAAGCAGGTGAAATTATCCAACCACTACAGAGCTAATGCATAGAGAGAGGTATAGAAGTATTTGTTCTGAACGGCAAAAATGCCTTATTGGAGTCCTCATGGAGTAAACCACTATCTCAACTGCTTAAACAGCAAAGCCATTTCAAAGTTCAGGAGCATCTTAATTGGGAAAAAAATCTATTCAAGAAAAACATTCTAGTATAATCACTAATATGCTATCTTTTATCTTCTTTTAAAATTTCTTCAGTTGAATGGAAGATGGAATCTGTATGGAGTTGCATTTCCTAGATATGACATTCTTCTTCCTATTAAGAATGAAGTGGGAAATGTATGGAGAAATGTGATAAGAGAACTCTTGATCCCATTAACCTTAATTATAATCTTAGACCCACTCTAGGTTTATGGGTTTTTTAAATATATATATAGGATTCAACTATATCTAATAACTACCAGAATCCCTTCTGTGGTTTTCTTATTTATAGAATTAAGGATGTTTTATATGACAGCTAAATAGAAGGTGCTTGATTTGGGCCTGATTAACTTTCCCATGTAGGAAATAGAACAAAACAAAAACACTTAATCTCTAGAGAAATTACGCAGATTAGTGCAGCCATAAATGACTGCAACTATGCAAGAGTGCTAATTCTTACCATGCCCCTATTTACATGTCTATTTGGACAGTGTAAAGCCAGATGTGTCAAAGAGAATGACAGTTGATTATCATCTGCATAATTAGGTTGTGATTCCAATCACAGATGGATTTCCAGATATGGTATCTCCCTCAGAGAACATTAAGAGAGGCCTTGACACCTGGTATACAACTATTGAACTGACAGTACTTTTTTTTAACCTATCTTTGCCAGCCAAAAAAAAGCTTAAGCAGTTTTTTGTCACATGATAAATGTCTTATTCCATGTCTCTTAATTCTCTGTATAGCGTTGTTGTTTGAAACTGCCCAGAGTGAAACTCCATTGAAGAATGTCTGTGATGGTAAAATTACTACATTCCTGATTGGAATAGCATTACAAAGTGGGTAGGGCTAAGTAAGAAATATTCAATGTCCTTATATACAAGTGTATTAAAAATGAGAAATTGACACCTGATATTCAGGAATCTGCAACATTTGTAAAAGATATTGGAATTTCACGAACTATATGCTATTTAGTCATGTTGTAAAACATAAAAACAAACAAAAATGGTAGCACAAAGCAAAGATCAGTATTAGTTAGCTAATAGATATAGTGAGCCATGGTTAGACTTTGAAGGCAACAGGTATTTGTTTCAATTTTTGAATGTGTTCTGTAAGTATTTTATTGAGAATTGTTGCACGTTCATCAGAGATATTGCCCTATAATTCTATTTATTCATTTGTTCTTTATCTGAGTTTGGTCTTGCAGTAGTTCTAGGTTCAAAAAATAGTTTGGAAGTTTTCCCTTTTTATCTATTTTACTGAATATTTTGAGGCTTCTTAGTTTTAGCTCTTGTTTGAAGGTCTGACAGAATTTTTTACTGAGTTAGTTTGGCAAATAGGGTGGGTTTTTTGTTGCTTGAAGATATTTAATAATAGTTTTTGTATCCTTGTTTGATATGAAGATGTTAAAAAATTCTAATGCTGAAAAGGCAGCCTCCTCAATAAATGGTGTCGGTCAAGCGGAATAACTACATGTGGAAGAGTGAAACTAGATCCAGTCTCTCACCATGAACAAAACTCAACTCCAAATCGACTGAAGACTTCAGCATAAGAGCTGATATTCTAAATTTCAGGAATGACAGACTGTATCTCCTGAACACCATAGGCTATCAAGTAAAAAGGCTCACGTCCTGTGCAATTTACCATTTTTCAAGTTGATGGTCAGTGGGGCTCCATAGACCTGCTAATCTTTATAGGTTGTTTACAATATGCTTATTTACCTTACAGAATTTGAAGGTACGTTCCTGTTGCTGAAAACACTACAAATTTTTAACATAGGTCATGGAAAAATTAAGCTAATACTAACCTGGAGGCTTTATTTCTAGCAGTTAGCTTGCATAGGGTTGTAAGCATCTATTATTCTACCGGAGAAGAAAAATAGTCTACAGTCTTTCTTACCCACTTGTGAAACATGAGAATTACAATGACAACAAATATTTCCTGATATCCCCATTAGTACAACAGTGATGCAAATATTATTTCTGTAATTAACAGCTTTGTAGAGGGACTCAAAGCCTGATCCACAACACAGAACTCAGAAGTCTAGCTTTAAAGGTTGACAAACTTGTGACAGGTATGATTATAGGTTGTATGTGATAACCTAGTACTATGGTTTTACTAAATATACCTAGAAATAAATTGCTTCCAAAGTCTTTCTTTATACACACAGATTTGTGCATCTCTCATCCCTCAGCAGAGAAACTTCTTTTTGCAAGAGATGTAGTTAATACAGAGATATACAATTGAATAACATAATGCAGAAGATAGGGGACTGTGGAGTGCTCACATATAAATTGTGCATCCTTAGCTCCTTTTCTTCTTTCCTCCCTTAAAGGCTAAGAAATAATTGAAGGACATAGAAAGAACCAAACACAGCTGACATCAGCACAAAACAGTGCTTAGCTATAAATTACCTGTTATCAGTAAAGATCAGCTGAATGCTATACTATATTAAAATTGATTTCCTCCTATAATCTTAATTTTATTAGCAAGGGAAAATAGATTCAGATCTAGGTGGATAATGAGCTATGTTGCAAACAGCTAATACTGATATGCAAGCAACTAAAACTAAAGTTATCTTTGTTACAAAATTAAAGGTGTCAGCAGGAGTAATATATGGAGTAAATGAAGAAAGATAGTAAACTGACATGAGTTTCTCATGTGTGTCTTGTTTCATTTTCTGCTTTCTTGAACTTTATATATACCTGTCTGATTCATTTTATATTTTCTTTTTATGTCTATGTTCTGAGAGAATGACATGTGCAAATTGTATGAGACCCACTAGTTTTGGTTTTTGCAGGCTTAGACAAACTAGAAACACTAGGACATTTGAGAGAACATGACTAGTAATAATGAGGTTGTGGTGTTTGTTTGATTGCTTGGTTGGTTGGTTGGTTGGTTGGTTTGGGTTTGTTATGCAGTTATTGTTCTTCTTTGCATGACTGCTGAATATATCTGGAAACTCTATGAGAGCCTCAAATCCACCTAAAGATACTTGATCTTGTATCTTATTATTTCTTATCTTTTTTTGTTTTGTTTTCTTTTTTTATTCTTTTCTTGTCTTTTATTTCTTTTTTTTGTTAAATTTTTTTTAATTCATTTTACATACCAACCACAAATCCCCTCCCCTCCGTCCTCCCATCTTCCCAAACCTAATTCCCACTTCCTCCAAGGCCAGGTCGCTCATGGGGAGTCAGCAGAGCCTGATACACTCAGCTGAGGCAGGTCCAAGCTCCTCTCCCTGGACCAAGGCTGTGCAAGGTGTCCCACCATAGGCAGTGGGCTCCAAAAAGTCAGCTCATGCTCTAGGGATGGATCCTGATCCCACTGCTGGGGGCCCCTTAAGCAGATCAAGCTACATAACTGTCTCGCCTATGCAGAGGGCCTAGTCCAGTCCCATGGAGGCTCCACAGCTATTGGTCCACAGTTCATGAGTTCCGATTAGTTTGGTTTGGTTGTCTCTGTACATTTCCCCATCATGATCTTGATGCTCATAGAATCCCTTTTCTCTCTCTTCGACTGGACACCTGGATCTCGGCCTGGTACTTGGCTGTGGATCTCTGCATCTGCTTCCATCAGTTGTAGCACGAATCCTAAAGGGTCTTATTAATAAAAACAAACCCAAGAACTAGATATTGTGGTGAATGCTGAAAGGTCAGAGAAACAGAACCAGCCACAGCTAACCTCACCTTGCCAATTCCTCAGCTGATCTCATTTCCTCAGATTGGAATCCACTGTGTCCTCATTCGAATTGATCTCAGTTGAACTGCTGCTGCTCAAAAGCCTAAAAGCTTAACAGACCTAAGTCCTGGTTCTCACACCTTATATACCTTTCTGCTTCCTGCCATCACTTCCTGGGACTAAAGGCATGTGTCACCATGCTTGGCTGTTTCCAGTGTGGCTTTGAACTCACAGAGCTCCAGATGGATCACTTCCTTCAGAATGCTAGGATTAAAGGTGTGTGTGCCACCATTTTCTGGCCTCTATATCTAATGCTGCTCTGTTCTCTGACCCCAGATAAGTTTATTAGGGTGCACACTATATTGGGGAACACAATATCACCACAATCAGGTACAGGGTGAAGACTCTATAAGGACAGTTTGTGTGTTCAGTGATCTGAATGCTGGGGTAGGCTAGTTCAGGCACCCTCTTCATTTCTTAAATTCTTACTTATCTTGAAAGGTTGTGGCTAACTACATCACATAGGGTCCTGCAAATTATCCCTCCTTATTATCTTTTATATTGGTGACAATATATTTTCTTTATTTAACTCTTCTCAGTGCTTGCAAGTTCCAATTTATTTCATTTTTCTTGCTGGATGTGGATGACACCTTTCTTTACCCTTTGCCATGGACTATTCTTTTGGTACCATATGATAATGGGAAAGTAAAGAATATTTAAATTATATACTAGTTTTCATATGATACAGTGCCAGAATTTCAAATGTCTCAGTATATTCTTTCAAAAGGTAGACACATACACACACACACACAGAGAGAGAGAGAGAGAGAGAGAGAGAGAGAGAGAGAGACAGAGAGAGAGAGAACAGAGAGACAGAGAGACAAAGAGACAGAGACAGAGAAATACTTTGAATAAGAAGTAAACCAAATGATCTCTTCTTTCACATTAAAGAATGTCTTCGAAATTAAGTCTCTGAAGGTGATAAAAATGGATCTACTTAAAATATAGACAGAATTATACAGAGAGAGAGAGAGAGAGAGAGAGAGAGAGAGAGAGAGAGAGAGAGAGAGAGAGGTCAGAGGAAGAAGACTCAAACCATTCAGAGTTTGTGCTCTACTTAAAAATAATTATTTTTCATTGAACTTTTTATTTTAACTATAAAATATATAAAAACAAAGTGTCTTGCTTCTAATAAATGTTCCAACTTCCTTACTTGGAAACTTACTGTGAACCACAGGTAGTTGTAGGTATGGACTTAAACTACCAGGTATTACTTTTTAAACCTGCTATAAATTTGAATTTGAGATAAAGATTAACTTGTACATGTTTAGTAATAATTTGATCTTGGGTGGTTCTTGTAAAAAATGATATCATCTTTCCATGTTAAAAAAGTCATATTAGAAAAATTGAACAAGCGATTAGTAGATTAAATGTAGTAAATAGTTTCTGATAATATGCAACAGGGATTATTTTAAGAACTATTTTTAACATAGGCTATAAAAATGCATGTTCAGTCAGGGCAAGATACAGAGGTATCGGCCGGGCGGTGGTGGCGCACGCCTTTAATCCCAGCACTCGGGAGGCAGAGACAGGCGGATCTCTATGAGTTCGAGGCCAGCCTGGGCTACCAAGTGAGTTCCAGGAAAGGCGCAAAGCTACACAGAGAAACCCTGTCTCAAAAAACCAAAAAAAAAAAAAAAAGATACAGAGGTATCAGTCAATAACATCCATTTAAAATGGTCTCAAGATGTGTTCAAGAGTTGAATAGATCACTAAAGAACTATAAATGAGGTTTCCTGGAATTTGCAGAAATTGAAAGTTAAGAGAGTGTTAGAAAAGAAATAAGAGTTTGTTGAACTGCAAATAAATGTTTAAAGTCATGGTGTTATATGTTTCAATACATTTTGATTAAGAACTTTAAGTAGATGTTAAGTATGTGTTATCTATTACAGGAACCAAACTCTACAGGAACAAGCTTGCCAACATCCTATATACAGATACAGAAAGTACAAAATATTTTATACAAAATTTAAGGAGCTTATTTTCATGAGCATAGAGAGTTAACATTAGATAAACATTTAAAAATGTTGCCAATTTATTTCAGTTGCCTAATTCTTCATACTTAATTTAGTAGAATCTACATGAAATGCCATGGCAATGTTTTGTAATATGTTCTAAAGAACAATGTGTTTTTAAAAAACACAGCATACTGATGAAAGCAGATTTTCAAGCAAGTATGTGAATATATGGTCTTTGGTGATGTGATAATCATGCAAATTCTCACAGGCAGAGATGCAGAGAACAAGCAATCAGACTGAATGTAAAGAGTCTTCAGAAGGGATATTTTCATGTTTGATATTCACAGAAAAATTACAATATTCACAAAATCAGAAGAGCCAGGAGAAAGGGAAACATGTTATGTATTCATTCAAATTTTTCTGAATAAAGAGATTAAAATTGAGTATAGTTTGATGAGAAAATACTGCTTTGTCTCTCCAGAACGGAGGGCTGTCCTATAAGGGACTAAATCTTTCTGAAACTGTTGTGGAATTATCTTATCAATTTATCTCAAAGAAAGTGTTATAACTTATTTTCAGATCAAATAATTAAAAAATGGCAAACAGCCAAATGAATAAATATAGCATTTATATGCTTGATTGTTACATATGCACACATTACTTAAGAGGTAAAAATTTGACATTTAAAAAAGTTCTACATTTTTAATTCTTGTTTTGTTTGTGTGTGTGTGTGGCAGTAGTTAAGTGTCATACTTCATGTATGGAGGTCAGAGGAAAACTGGTTTTCTCCTTGTACACTGTGAGGTTCAGCATGAAACTCATGTTGTGGTGATGTTTCATCTGTGCTTTGATAAATAAAGCTTGCCTGGAGATCGTGGGGGTGGGGGGAAGGTGAGCCATTTTAAGTAAACAAAGTCAGACAGCACATGCCCTTAATCCAATCACTTAGCAGGCAGGGTCTCTGTGTGTTCAAGGCTATACTAGGGAACAGAGCCAAGCATGGTGACACACGCCTTTAATCCCAGTACCAACCATAGAGACCTGGAGGTCTGTACAGACAGGCAGTGACAAGG
Source organism: Peromyscus melanophrys (assembly GCA_902168415.1). Taxonomy (NCBI): domain Eukaryota; kingdom Metazoa; phylum Chordata; class Mammalia; order Rodentia; family Cricetidae; genus Peromyscus; species Peromyscus melanophrys. The sequence goes on along the minus strand of CABHPR010155642.1, from coordinate 36,106 downwards.
AAGTGAGGTAGCTGGTCTAAGAGACAATGAGAGGTCAGACAGCAAGGTAATAAAGGCATGGGTAAGTGTAGCAGGAATCTTAAAAGTTCTTATTAATAAAAAACAAACTTGAGCCAGGTATTGGGGTGAACACTGGAAGATCAGAGAGACAGAACGAGCCACAGCTACCTCACCTTGCCAACTTCTCAGCTGATCTTGTTTCCTCAGAATGGAAGCCTCTGTGTCCTCATATCTGAATGGCTCTCAGCTGAACTGCTGCTCAAAAGCCTGAATGCTTAACTAGGCCAAATGCTTCTAGTTTCTGGTCCTCACGCCTTATATACCTTTCTGCTTTCTACCACCACTCTCTGGGATTAAAGGCGTGAGTCACCATGCTTGGCTGTATCCTTGAACAGATGGATTTCTGCCTCTGGAATGCTAGGATTAAAGGCGTGTGCTACCACTGCCTAACCTCTATGTTTATTATTGTGGCTGTTCTGTCTCTGACCCCAGATAAGTTTATTAGAGTGCACAGTATTTTAGGGAATACAATACCACCACATTTCCCCTGTATTTGTATAAAATTAAAAAAAGCTTATAACTAATACAAGAAAAATTATATCCAATAAGTATATACAATATACATAGTCAAGATTACATTAACGATGTCTAGTCCATTAACATTTGACAGATTCAGGCAAAAACTCCATTAATATATAACAATGTCCAGTCCAGTAACATTTGATAAACTCAGACAAAAAATTTTCGTTACTTATCTTATTTAAAACAAGTAGTTCTTTTTTAAAAGTATTTGTTCTTTTCATAGTAGATTCAGTAATCTACCTTTTGTCATTTTTATATCTTCCTCTTTTTCTTTTTAGTATAGATTCAGTGATCTACCCATTTATCCTATTATTCTTTATCTTTTTTCTCAGAATAGATTCAGTGATCTATCTCATATCTATATTCTTTTCTCTTTTATCTTTCTTTTTTAAACAAAACCTCTGAATCTAATCTCCATGTTCAGCTTTTTTCCTGACCATTAACAATTAACAACTTGTAACCAACCATCATAAACAATGACAATATCCATAACTCATAAACGACCAAAAACCTCCCATCCCACCTCTTGGGAATGTGGGCGTCGTTTTCTTAAAATTACTTCCATCTTTAGGGGACCCTGGAAAGAAAATTTTTGGGTTAATTGTTAAGTCCTATATCATTTGTCCAGCCATTGAAAAATGAGAAAGTGCAGGGCTTGTTTCAAGTCCTTGTTCAAGTAGCCTGTCAGGCTGGATCATCTCAGCTAGCCATCTCAAAATTGTCCTAAGCAGTTTGTAGTCCAAAGTCGATCTTTTAGTGATGTTAATCAGCTTAATGGCTTTACCATAGTCCTTGTGGAATCATCATTGTGGAGTTCTGTCGTCTTTTTGAAAATTTTAAAGTCACTGTTAGGCGTGGTCATGGTTCCCTGCAGACTTTTTCTTTCTTTATTTTTTTATTTTATTTTATTTATTTATTTATTTATTTATTTATTTATTTATTTTGTACCTCCTCTGTGGTTTGGAGTAATCACAGTCTAATAAATGAACATTCTTCCCTAGAAGAGAAAATCTTCACAGCAATTTCTCCCCACCATTTGTCTTGCCAAACTTTTCCAAACTGACCTTTGCCGATGCTTTCTTGTAACACGATGGTCCTGGCAATTCTTCTCTGAACAAGCAGCAGTAAACGCTTTGTCCCAGGTAGCAGCATCACTGCAGTCACCAACACGATGAGAAGAAGCCAGCAACTCGGAGTAGCAGCCACTGCCTCCATGGTCCCACCACTGTTTTCGTGGTTCGGTCCGGGCCAAAGCTTCTCCTTAGCAAGCCTCCTAGGCCGGCCTCAAACTCAGGATCCTCCTGCCTCTGCGTCCTTCAGCAAATTGTCCAGGCATGTGCCACCACAACCGGCTGAGGGTAGCTCGGGTCTGAGCTGGGGCCCGCAAGGCAAGCAGCTTTTTCATGAATTCGTACCACGAACATTGGGTGCCAGACGTAGCAGGAATCTTAGATTTTCTATGCACCACTAATAAATGTGATTAGAAAGGAATGAAGAAACCAAAACTAATTGATAGGTGCTTTAGAAAATAAAAACTTACTTAGAAAGAAACCTAAGCTACTAACTCAAAGATCACTATAATGAAAATTTAAAACCCTTTGAAAAACAAATTGAAATGTACGCTTGACGACGTTAAGAGTTACCATATGCACACACTGGCAAAATATTCTTATCACGATAATATTACCTAAAATGTTCAACAGTATCAGTGTAATTACAACAAAAATTCCAAAGATTTGCTTCATAAAAATTGAAAAAAAAACCCTAAATTTATAAAGATAAACACTATATTCTATATACCCGAAATCATGCCTAGACGATATAGAGATGTAAATATCTGATTAAAACTATGCAAGAATGCAATCAAGAAAAAACAAAACAGTTCAGATATGCAGGAAAATGAAACAGAATAGGGGACGTAGGAACTAATCCATATAGCAACTGTTAGCTAATTGTTGAGAAAGGTGAGAAAAATGACAATGGAAAGTCAATGACCTTCGACAATGATGCTGGGAAAACTGTATGCGGTGATAATTTATCTGTGTCCCCAATAAAATTTACCTGAGGATCAGAGGATAAAGATCAGTCCACTATTAGTAAAAACAGAAGTCATGCCATATTAGCACACACCCTTTACCCTGTCTGTATCTCTGTGAGTTCAAGGTCAGACTAGGGAACAGAGCCAAGTGTAGTGACACATGCCTTTAATCCCAGGATCAACCATAGAGTTCTGGAGGTCTGTGCAGACAGACAAGAAGTGATGTAGCTCAGTGGAGAGAAGAAATGAGTTAACAGAACGAAAAGATATATGTCTGTTTAGACAGGAAATCACTCGCTTTGGAAGCTAAGGCATGGTGAGGTAAGATTAGCTGGTGGATGTTCCAATTCCTCTGATCTCTGTCAGATTTTCACCTCTAATTCTGGTCTGTGTGTTTTTTTTTTTGTTTTTGTTTTTTTTTTTAATATATTTGTTTACCATTTATTTAGCAAGGCTGCTTAGAAATTGGTCTACAACTGTATATCCAAATGTAGACAAATGAAAATTGGTATCTGTCAACCTGTAAACAAATATATTAGAAAAAAGAACAAAGGCATTTTAATTTAATACACTAATTGTTCAAAGTGTTTAAGGGAGAATTGCCAAAATTATTCCAAAGTTAAACATTGCACAGACTTTTTAAAAATGCCTCAAAACACAGATGATATTTCTAACCGACAAAGTGATTTGGATCTAACAACAGAAAACACTAAAGCCAATTTCCTAAACCAGGATAATTCTTAACCACATTCTAAATATTGTTCTTAGACCCATAGATTGACGTAGATCTCAAGTCTCCCACCAAAGAAACTACCGTGAGCAACAGTACAAGGGAGAGCATTACAGAAAGCCCTTACTAGTTAAATTTCTGTAAACCCCTGACCCTATGATGCCCAGACCTAATAGGTATGTCTCCATTGTAACTTCTCTACTCAAGTCTCAGAATACAACTTGGAAGAGAGACTGAAAAGATTTTAATAGCCAGAGGATGATAAAGTCTGTGGTGAGATTGTGCCTTCTAGTTATGAAAGAGAAGCTTTACTGAAGAATTCTCAACCATGTGGCTATCTACACAAGACCTGGAAATTCCATTCAGATTCCACATACCAATGTCAATAGAGAAAAACTCATAGGACTCTTTCCATAGATGAAGACATACAAGCAATTAACAACTGTTGAGAGGGGGAGAATTGTCTTCCCCTGGCATGCACTGTCTGATTTGTTGTCTAATACCAAGTTATCAGTCCTAAATGTGTACTTTAGACAACACTGAATGATCTCAGTAGGTTTATTCATTTATGTGCATATGTAACAATGGTTAAAGAGAAGGAAATGATGAATCTGGGAGAGTGTTGAGGTGGGGCAAATGTGATGAATTGGAGGGAGGAGAGATGAGGAAATTATATAATTTTATTTTAATTAAAATAGGAGTTGATTAATGTTAGTCATTTGAAATCTCTCAGTGTGATGATTTTTCTATACTTGCTTAACAAGGAGCACATAGTTGGTCAAGAAGAAAATTGTGGATGATATTTTAGAAATCACTGCATTTGAAATGTAAAATTTGAGGACTAGGAAATAATCATTTCCCCAAACCTATTCAGCTACCTGTCCACAAATATTTTACACAATAAAACAGTACTTTTAAGGCACTCATGCCCCTTAGTCAAATAACATCTTTTTGCAGTTCACCCTGTGAGCTTACCATAAGATATTTGCTATAGTGCATATGTACATTAAGAGCTAAATGATAACAAGAAATAGAACTAGTCCAATATTGTCATTATGCATTAATTTTCACCTTTCTAGAATTCTGAAATCATTGAAAATATTAGTATGAAGTTGAAATATTGATTAACTGTATCCACATTAGACTTGCTGTGTTTTTTCATTCATGTATTATTCATAAAAGGAAAAATAAAATAAATTGGAGGTTTAAAAGCAAATAAGACAAAATTAAACTTTCTTCACTATATTCTACTGATTAATATGAAAGATAAATAGGTAAATTTAAATATGCACAAATGTAACCCTTCTTATGCATTACCGTTGTTATATTGAGATATGTACCTGTATTCCTATATGTTCCAGTTTTGTTTTTTTTTTCAAGAAGTGACACATTTTGTCAAAGGTCCTTTCTACCTTTAATGAGATGACCATCTGGTTTCTGTTCCTTAGGATATTCATCTCCTGGACCATGTTTATTTATTTACATATGATAAATCATTCCTGCATCTCTAGAATGAAGTCAGATTTGTCAGGGTGGATAATTTCTTGATGTGTTCTTGAATTCAATTTACAAGTATTTTAATGAGATGTTTTACATCTATGTTCAACAGTTATACATATTTTTTGGGTGATTAGGACTCTGAGTTTGGTACTAGAGTAACAAACACTAGCTTCACAAAAGGAATTTGTAATCATATCTTTCTTTTTCTATCTTGTGGAATCATTTGGGGAATATTAGAGATTATTCTTTGAAGTTCAGTCAAATTTCATGCAGAATTTAACTGGTTCTGGGTTTTATTACTTGGGAGAGGGTTTGCTTCTAGAATACAAAAACAATTTAAAAATATGCTTCAAGAAAACAAACCTAATTAAAAATGGACCATGGAACTAAACACTGAGTTACAAAGATGAAACACAAATGTTTAAGAAACCTTTTTAAAAGGGTCCAACATCTGTAGCCATTAAAGAAATGCAAATTAAAAGCACTCTCAGATTTCCTCTTACTCCAGCCAAAATGACTAAGATAAATTCAAACAAACAAAGAAATGATGACAAATGCTGGCATGGATTCACCTTGTTTACTGTAAGTGGGAGTGCAAATTGATGTTCTTTCTTAACCCTGTATTATCCTCTAGTCCAGTGAAGAGGAATATGAAGTCTAAGCTGAGTCCTGTTTCCACTCCTGCATATACTGTGACTGACTTCCTTTGAGGGTGGCGTGTTCTAGTACACAGGCTATCTGGGACAGATAATGTATACTCATGCAAACGGCGTTCTCTTAAAAATCAAATGCATTTATACTCATTCATCAGAGATTTCCTTTTTTATTTTTCTTTCAGAGTCAAACTACCAAGTGAGGCAAAACAGATTGAACCGATTCTTTCTTGCCATAAACCCTTGCTGGATTTAGTCTCAAAGGTTTTAAGCTGTGATTTGGAGACAGTCTGACTCAGCAGCTGGATAAGCTTTCCTACATGGCCGGGCTGCATCCTGAACTATTGCAGAGAATTCAAAAAGATAAAGTCTGAAAAGGGTCCATTCAAATTAGGGACAAAAAGAAAAAGTGACCTTGGCAACAAAAGCGACAATAGATTGACAGGAAGGGAGCCAGATGGCTGAGCATGGAGCAGTGTGAATTGGAAATGAGGCAATTCAGACAAGGGAATAAAACGCTTATTTAAAAAGCTACATGTTTTTTTTTTTCATAGAAAAGCAATCTTAATGAAACTAGCTGTTTTCTCAACTTAAAATTACATAACTGTTGTTATCACTATGTTGCAGAATTAGTAGTAAGTATAAGTTTGTTCATATTTTATTTTCAAAATTACTGAATTATACACACTGGAAACATCAATTTCTAGTTTAAAAACAAAAACAAACTTACTTTTGAAGTAAGCTTTTAACTACAAGGCCCAAATACTGTAAAAGAAACAAGGTACATCAAAATCATATTCTGGTTTCTGGCATTCATCCAAGAAGATGGACATCTGTATCTCCTAAAGGAAAGAGCTATGCGCTTGGCCCTATGGCTTCAGGGAAGATCCAGTAAATTTACCGCAGGGTTCGGGCTATACCCTGGAGCTGTTATGGCAACCTGTACATCTAATTGACAGCTTTTCAGCTGAAAACATCAATAATCTTTCGTTGTGGGTTCCAGAACCCTAGCAGGACTCTGAGGGCTCATTTCAGTAAGTTATTGCTTTATAGGTCACCTTTGCAGCAGATTTATATTGGGATCTCTCTTACTCTCTGAAAACCTGGGCTAAAGTTCCACTTAAAATCAGAATGAACCAAAAAACACAGGCACAAAACACATCATTTCCCTTCTTATCTAAAACGTTATTGTGAAATAGTCAATAAACACATTACATCATTCCTCCTTTCCCTTTCCTCTCTTCAAACCACCCCATAAGCTCCCCTCGCCCTGTTTCAACTCCTTAGCCTCTTTTTCATTAATGGTTATATTTTTCATCCCCTACAGGAAAAATAATGATAATAAAAATTATATACAAAAGCCAGTAATAATTATAGCTTGAATAAGGAAAGGTCCTTGAAGATCTAACCTTGGAAGAGCTGGTGTCCACTGACATATTCCTGGGAAAGAAGAGTCACTACTTTCTTTCGTAAGTAGAAAGTACTGTGCTGATTACGAATATGACCCACAAAACTTGAATCAAGATGAACTTAATTCTATATATTTTATGTGATTCCAATTATATGACATTCCGGAAAAGAAAATCCAAGAAATAGAAAGTAAAATTCTTTTGTCTGACTCAGACTTGGAACACACAATGATGCTTTGTATTCATGTTGCAAACCTATAGTGAAGCACAATACAAAGGGTGATACACATTAATCAGGGCTCATGTTTCATGTTAAAAGTATAGCATCAACATCTTTTTGTCATCAGATTTTTCTTTGGGCTGCCAGCTCACAAAAAGACACTGAGACTTATTATTAATTATGAAAGCTCAGTGGTTTATACCTAACAAGTTCTTATAACTTAAATTAACCCATATCTCTTAATCTATGTTCTTTTATGTGGCTCCATTACCTTTACTTTCTACTGCCCATCCTGCTTCCTCAAATGTCTCGTGGGTGAGTTTACCTTCTGCCCCAGGGTCTTTTTCTGCCCTGAAATCCCATTGATCTCTTCTGCCTAGCTATTGACTGTTCAGTTTTTTATTATACCAATCACAAGAATATATCTTCACAGTGTACAAATATCCCACAGTGTCTTTTCATCAATTTTATCCTATATTTATAGTGTTATTAACATGGAAACCATTAGAAAAAAAATCTAGTATACAAAGTTTACTAGTAGCCTAAGATTTTATGAATAAGATTGTCATAGAAAATCAGTTCATTTAAAAGTAAAGGAAATAGTGAAGCAAATTTTAACATATTTCATTAATAGAATACTACAAATTAAAAATTAGTGTCATGCATTAATATAGACATTTCTTCAGCTTCTTGTGGTTCTTTGTGTAGATTGGATGGATCCTGAGTTTTCTCCCATTCACATTAGCATGTTCAGTGGTGTTGTCCCTGTTCTGGTTATGTTTAAGCAGCCATTTCAGTAATGTTTCATTGATGTACTTTCTGATATTTCTACAAAATGTATGTAGACATATCTACATATGAGGCAGGTAAAGCCAAAAGCACTGTGCTGTGGATATCGCTATATGTCAATAAACACTGATTGGCCAATAGCCAGACAGGAAGTATAGGTGGGACTAACAGAGAGGAGAATTGAGGAGGAAGGAAGGATAGAGAGACTGGCTGGAGCCGCCGGGAGAACAAGGAAGATGTAAAGTACCGGTAAGCCACGAGCCATGTGGCAAAGTAGAGATTAATAGAAATGGGCTAAATATAAGAGTAAGAGCTAGACAATGATAGGCTTGAGCTAATGGCCAAGCAGTTTAAATAATGTAAGCGTCTGTGTGTTTATTTTGTAAATGGTTCCTGGGACTGGTGGGACTTGGGAGCTGGCGGGACTTGGGAGCGCGAGAGAAATTTTCCAGCAACACACTGGGCCATGCTTTAAGCAAACAAAGAGCTGTGACATGCGCAGTAGTGTCCTGACCCAGAGGACCCTGAAACCGGACTCCCAAGATAACAACTGCTGACTTATAAACCCAGAGCCAATCAGGAAACACCACGCAGCAGGAAGCAGACAACTGCTGACATAAGACCCAGAGCCAACCAGGAAACACTACAGCAGCAGGAAGCAGAGCCAGCCAAAAACTACACACATAAATACCTCAGTCCTTCATTTAATAAACGAGATTGCTTGAGTCTACCAGAGCCTGTGCCGTTGATTCTGAGTCTATTCACCCTCTGCCCCCTGGATCACAGACAGCAGGATCCCAGCTGCAGAGCCAGCAACATATATCTATCTCTCTGTCTGTCTATCTCGCTCTCTCTCTGTATGTATGTATCTATGTATGTATATCGATAATGAAAGGAAAAGAGGCCAGGAAGATGAAAGAGGGGAAGGGGAATATATGGGCTGGTTTGGAGAGAAGAAAGGGAAGAGAGGAATGATATAATTAAAAACAATTAAAGGGAAATAGTCTAAAGAAGAAAAATGGAGAGATGTTGTAGAATTTTTTGAAACTAAAATCATGAATAGATAATTTTACATACTTGGGTTCAATTAGAATTTCAAAGACAAGAAAGATTGATCAAATTTTTAGATGTTAAAACTATGTTAACTGGTTGGAAATGGTCAGATAAGGTAAGAAGCAATCAAGTCTATCTCCATAATTTTTAATCTTCATTTTATTTAATATTTTAAATACACCTTACTTTTCCTCCCTCCAAGATTCCTCATATGCTCCTCTTGTTTTTATTTAAAATCATAGCCTTTTAAAACAATGTATCATGCATATATGTGCATGCATATACACATACATTATTAGATATAATCTGGTCAGTCTGAATAGGTATGTTTTCAGGACTGACCATTTTGTAATAATTAATGAATTGGTGTGATCTTCATTGAAAAAGGCTGTTTCTTCTACTCTTGGCATTTATTAGCTCTCTGTAGTTACCCCCCCCATCCACTTTGTCATTTTTATTATTTACTTGTTCTGTTAATATTTAAGCAGTCATGTTGGTGAAACTTTATGGGTGTAGCTTCTCACATTACTGGGTCACATCTTTGGTCTTCTGGATCATACAATCATACAAGCTCCTTTTGCTAAACCTCAAACTTTACTAAAGATGCTTATGAAATATCAAAAATTTCTGAAAGTATTAGAATAGTTTGAAAGTATAATCTTGTCTTATGTAAATAAACATCCTTTGAGTTCTCCTTTTATTGTTATTACATTTTATTTCTTAACCTTGCCCTACTACACTGGCTATGATTGAGCAATCTGTTGAAGAATAGTAGAAAGCCAACACTGTTTTAATGTTCCTGATTTTTAAAGAAAACAATATTGTTTAAGCCCCACTTGGTACAAAATTGGTCATGTTTTTCCTTGAAAAATTAATTAACTATTTGATCTGTATTCTTTTTATACTGTTTTCCCTTTATTGAAAATAGATTGTTTTCTCAGACAATATATCCAGCTAATTGTTTCCCTCCGCTCCTCTCAGTGCCTCCATACCTCCTCTCCCATCTAGCTCCACTCCTTTCTGTCTCTTACTAGAAAAGAACATGCCTCTAAGAGATAACAACCAACCATGACAAAATTAAATATAAAAAGATGAAGCAAAAAATACCACATTGAAGTTAGAAATAGCAAACTAACAGGAGAAAAAGAGTCCTAAGAGGAGGCAAAAGAGTCAGAGAACTAGTTTCTTACAATCATGTGTCTCATAAAAATACTAAGCTAATATCTATTATATATTTGCATACGTGTGTGTGTGTGTGTGTGTGTGTATGTGTGTGTGTGTGTGTGTGTACCTGGTGTAGATACACGTAGGGCCTGTGCTTTCTGTTTCAGTCTCTGAAAGCTCAAATGTGCCTGGCTTATTTAATTCAGAGTGTTTTGTTTTCCTACTGTCTTCTACTCTATCTGGCTCTTACACTTTTTGTCTCCTTTTCCATGGGATTCCTTGAGCTTGGAGCTGATGGATTAGACAGATAGATATGTCCAATTTAGACTCTCACACCACATAATGTCTGGCTGTGGGTCTCTTCATCTGTTCCCATCTCTGATGGAGGAAACTGCTGTGATAATGTCTGGACAAGGCACTGATCTATGAATATAGCAGAATATAATTAGGAATAATTTCATCGGTTTTTTTTTTTTTAAATACCAGTTGTGTGAGGTTTTACCATAGGCTGTGATAATATTGTGTTCCCCAATATATTGTGCAACCTAATAAATTTATCTAGGGTCAGAGAACAGAACAGTCACTAGACATAGAGGCCAGACATTGGTGGCACATAAGCCTTTCATCCTAGTGTTCCAGAGGCAGAGATCCATCTGGATCTCTGTGAGTTCAAAGCCACACTGGAAACAACCAGGCATGGTGACTCACACCTTTAATCCCAGGAAGTGATGGCAGGAAGCAGAAAGTTATACAAGGCCTGAGGACCAGGAACTAGAGCCTGGCAAAGCTTTTAGGCTTTTAGCAGCAGTTCAGCTGAGACTCATTCTGGATGAGGACTCAGAGGCTTCCAGTCTGAGGAAACAGGATCAGCTGAGGAATTGGCAAGGTGAGGTGGCTGTGGCTTGTTCTTCTTCTCTGATCTTCCGGTATTCACCCCAATACCTGGCCCTGGGTTTGTTTTTATTAATAAGACCTTTTAAGATTCATGTTACAATAGGCCTCTGGGCTATCTAGTCTTTAATTATTTGTGACCCAAGGAGTGTCAAGTATGGGTTCCTTCCCTTGGAGTGGGCCTTATGTCCAATCACATATTTTTTGGCAACTCCCACAATTTCTGTGCCACTATTGCCCTAGCATATTTTTCAGTCAGGACAGACTATCAAAGGTCAAAGGTTATGTAGCTAGGTTGATGACCACTTTTCTCTTTTGGTAACCTGTAAAGTACCTTCCTGCACCAAAGAGAACATACTATTGTGGTGAGGGTTCCATGTAGGTACCAGCTCTAGTTCTTCATGTTAAATGAGTTGTGTGAATGTTGCCCTTGGCAATGGAGTCTGCTGTCTGTTTGCTGAGAACAATGTTTTGACTTAGCCATATTCCAGGTTTTTTGGGGAATTCCATTGGAACTCCTTGACCAACAACTTGAATGCAGTCTAGTCCTACCAATGGTAGTCTCACCTGTCTACAAGAAATGACTCATTGAAAATCCTGCTCTCAGTGTGTGAGGGTCGATGAACAATTTAAGCCATTGAAGTGTTTCTTTTACAAACATAGCTAACCTTGGGTTGGAGAAATAAGACTTATGAATTGAAATGTATTTTGGCATTTTTTTCCCTTTGGTGAATAAGTATTGCCCATCCCTATATCTTTTGATGAGATTTAGTTTGAAATCTATTTTGTTGGATATTAAAATGATTATACAAGCCTGCTTCTTAGCTTGGAATATATTTTCCTAACTCTTTAACCTGAGGTACTGTCTGTCCTTGATGTTGAGGTGTGTTTCTTGGATGCAGCAGAAGGATAGGTCCTCTTTTAGCATCCATTCTGTGAGTCTGTGCCTTTTTATTGGGGAATTGAGACCATAGATATTAAGACATATCAATGTTCATTGATTGTTGATACCTTTTTATTTTGGTGTTGGTGGTGGTGTTGGTGGTGGTATGTTTGGGTGTTTCCCTTCTTTTGGTTTAGCTGGTGTGAAATTTTTTAATTTCTTATGTTTTCATGTGTGCAGTTAACCTCCTCATGTTAGAGTTTTCCTGCTCTCACCTTCTCTAAGCCTGGATGTGTAGATAGATATTGTTTAAATTTAAATTTATCATAGAATATCTTATTTTCTCCATCTATGGTGATTGAAACATTTCTGGATACAGTAGTCTGAGATGACATCCGTTGTATCTTAGAGTCTTTATCACATCTGTTCAGCCCCTTCTTGATTTTAGGGTCTCCATTGAGAGTCAGGTATAATTCTTATAGGTCTGCCTTTCCATATTACTTTATTTTTCCCCCTTGCAGCTTTTAATATTCTTTCTTTGTTCTGTACATTTAATGTTTTTTTTTTTTTTTACGATGTGCCAAGGGGATTTCTTTTTTACTGGTCCAATCTATTTGGTACGCTGTGTGCTTCTTTTACCTTTATAAGCATCTTCTTCTTTAAGTGAGGACAATTTTATTCTACGATTTTGTTGAAAATATTTTCTGGGCCTTTGAGCTGAGTTTCTTCTTCTTCCTCTATTCACATTTTTTCTTAGATTTGGTCTTTTCATTAATGTCCCACATTTTGTGGATGTTTTATGTCAGGAGATTTTCAGATGTAACATATTCTTTGACCAATATATCCATTTCTTCTTGTATCTTCAGTGCCTGAAATCTCCTGTATTCTGTTGATGAAACTTGCCTCTGCACTTACTATTTGAATTCCTAAATTTTCCATTTCCATAATGCCCTTGGTTTAGTTTTTTCTTTATTTCTTTTATTTAAATTATCAGATCTTGAATAGTTTATTCATTTCCTTCCACTGTCTGTGTTCTCCTGGATTTCTTTATGGAATTTATTCATTTCTTTTAAGGAGATCTGTCATATTCATAAAAGCTGTTTAAAGGTCTTTTTCTAATGCTTCAGCCATGTTGGAATATTTAGTTTCTGCTATGGTAACACAGCTGAGCTCTAGTGGATACATATTGCCCAGAGTGTTGTTGATTGTGTTTACATTGGCATCTCAGCATCTGGGTTTTGAATAATTAAAAGTGTAGGTGCTGATTTCTGGATTTGTCTTTGTTGGGTAGGTCGGTAGATTTTCCTTGGTTTCTGTTTCCTTTCTGGATTTTCAGAGAGTGTGATGGCTGTGTGTTGCCTCTTTTCTTGGCCTAATCTGTTGGTGTGTTCACAGAGAATGCCTGCTAGTGTTGGAGGCTTGGAAACTGGGATGAATTGGAGGAAAGAATGCTGCAGATCACTTGAAGATAGGGTCAGAGGAGAAAAAGAGAGACCACAACTGGTTTCTAGCTACAGAGTTGGGGATGATACTGAGAATACAGTATTTCAGGTGCAGGAGAAGAAATGGGGGTCTCCCTTCATCCCATTTGTTGCCCTGGGTGCAGCTCTTGGGTTAGCAGAGGGTGCCTACTATAGTTTGGATCTCGGGCAAAGCAACATGGTAGGGCAAGGACGTTAGGAGGGGACGCTTTGTGGGATCCACAGAAGATGTGGGCAAGGGTAAGGAAGAGCTGAATCTGGTGTTGTGTTGAAGTTCTAGGGATGAGACTAAGGATGTGTCTGGAGGAACATCTCTGTGGGCAGCTTACTTTGTTTTCTGCCAGACATGGCTTGTGGTTTTTCAGGCACTGCCTCCTGCGGTTAGTTGATGAGCTCTTGCTACAGGTAGATGAGGGGGGTTAGGATGGGATGTTCTGTAGGATCAGCAGGAGATGTGGGCAGCAGGGTGTTCTGTTGCAGTGTTAAGTGCTACACTGGGGCACTGAATCTGGAGGAACACACAGAGAGTAAAGGGTCTGTGGTCATTGTATCTTGTTTTTATTCCTAATTTCTTAAATGCTTTTATGTAGCTGAAGTTTTTTCCAATTTTTTCCAATCCTGCCTGGCCCATGGTCAGGACAAATCTCTCTCACTCGGATATTGGTTAAAATATTAAGGCAACTCCACGTAGTTAAAAGGGAGGTTTATTTTGTGGGGTAACTTACAAGTGAAGGGATAGGTTACAGGGTCTGGGAAAGCTGTAGCACAGTCGGGCGGTGTTCTCTGGAGAACTCTGCTCCATCTACCTCCAGCATCCAGGGTCCAGGAACCAAGAGAACCAGCACATCCAGATCTCAGGTCTTCAGGGTCCTCTCTCGGCTCTGCCTTGTAGGTGTGACAGTTACCGAAGCCTCAAAGTGGATGGTATTTCCAGATCAAAGCTGGAATGGCTACCCATTACACTTTTATGATGAATGGATGTAGAACTTTGCCACGGTCTTTTTCTGTATCTACTGAAACAATAATGTGATCTCTATCCTTCATTATGTACAGTATCACATTTATTCCTAATTCTTAGACATATAGATCAGTAAGACAGTGATAAACAAGAAAATCTCATCACTCAAGTATTTAATATGATTATTAAGGCTAAAAAGCAATGTGTGTATTTGTTAAAAAATTCTGAACAAAAATTTTCTGAATAATTTTAAATCAAATTAACTCTTAATACTATGATGAACAAGACATTCTTTTCTAACCCACAGAAACTCAAATGGAATGTGTATGTGGACATAAAAGAAATATGTATATGTATCCTGTCAGATTCTACAGATAACTAGCAAGTAGAAGTAGATATTGTATCTAATATTATGAATTTAAGTAAAGAGAAGCTTAATTAAATAGACACTGATTTTTAGCAGGAAAACACTAAATTTAGAAAACACTAGAGATAGATCAGTAACAACCATATCTAAAACTGAATTTTCAGATGAATGCTGAAGAAGTGAGAAAGAAAATTCCCTTGTAAATTACCTACAAAAAACATGAAATGTTTTGGAATAATGCAAGCTAAATAATACCCAGAAGAATAAATTTTTCTTAAGATACATATTTTAGCTGATATTTCCCATCTTGCAGTGTTCTCTACTGTTCCTATAGACTGATTCATTTCATATAAGGAAACACTGCCAAACAGCTGTTTTTTTAATTTGAACTTCATGGCTCTAGGGCTCAATATATTCACTATAAGATCCACATACTAAACACGTTTGCACCTGTGAAAGCTAAACAATTCCAGATCGACTTATCTCGTTCATACATTAAGAAGACACAGTTTATATGAACTCCAAAATATAAATGAATATAATTTATAACTAATATAAGAGCATATACTTAATAATTTTATCTTTCAATTATAAAGTGTTAAATAAGAAAATATCTTTGCCCATTTAAAAATACATTACAACTTCTGGGAAGTAAATATGTGATTTTCAATATATTTAATCACTCCAAATTAATATATTTTAAATAAAATGAATTTCTATATGGACATGAAACAACAAAATTTGTATATTTTAGGAAACTAGTATAGAAAACTTGATGCAAATGATAGATTCTGTGAAACAATGTAACATGAATTTCTAAATGGTCTAAATAAATAAAAAACATGGAGCCAGAAATTTGCTTTAAACCCTGAGAGAAAGATTAGAGGAATAGGAAAAACCATGAGCTAACCTCAGCTCACCAACTCCGCAGCTTCCAAAGAGAGCTTCTTCCTGTATTCTCACATGTATATGCTTTTTCTGTTCTGCCCTCTCATTGGCTTTCTTAGCCCAACTACATCATTTCCTCCTCCTATGCAGCTCTGTCACTTTCTGTCTGTCTGTGCAGACCTCTAGACCTCTGTGGTTGGTACTGGAATTAAAGGCATGTGTCACCACGCTTGGCTCTGTTCCCTAGTGTGGCCTTGAACACACAGAGATCATGCCTGCTAAGTGATAGGATTAAGGGCATGTGCTACCACTGCCTGACTTCTTTGTTTACTTATAATGGTTGACCTTTTTCCTCTGATCTCCAGGTGAGCTTTATTTATTAAAGCACAAATTAAATATCACCACAGAACAGATTTTCATTCCAAATTTTCAGTACCATTGTCCATTTGTTTTTCTCTAATGAAATATATAAAACTGGAACATTTAGAAAACATGGATATGAATTATCTTATAGTTGTGGAGCTGTGATGTGTCACCTGAGCGGTGAAATTGGTGTGGTGCTGGTTCTCCTTGATCATATTTCTTCCTATTTGTTTCAAATAGCATAGAAGGACCCTATTTTCCAATATAGAAAAAAGAACAGATTAAAAATGGCACAATCTTTTTTCAAAAAAAAATTTTTTTTTGGCTTTTCGAGGCAGGGTTTCTCTGTGTGGCTTTGCGCCTTTCCTGGATCTTGCTCTGTAGACCACCAGGCTAGCCTTGAACTCACAGAGATCCGCCTGCCTCTGCCTCCCCAGTGCTGGGATTAAAGGCGTGTGCCACCACCACCCAGCCAAAACCTTTTATAAAACTAACAAATGTCATTGTTGAAGGTGAAACATTTACATTCAAAAACCTTCTAAAGAACATACATCATGATATTTTTTCATGAGTGACAAATCTTAAATATGAATTTTAGAAAAGATACCAACATTAAAACTACAGCATTCTGTATTGACCACTGTCTATTCATATCCTTCTCACATCCAAAATATGTTAATTCCAAATGAGTTGTTCCAAAAGTATTATTCATTCAGCATGAATATCTTCTAAGTACACTCTAAATTGAATATGGGGGAATGTTAATATAAAGTTCATCAGGATACAATATTCTCCTCCTTCTGGTTGTGAGCCAACAAAATCAGTAAGTCTTGTGCTTTGAAAGTAAAATGGTAGAATGGGCTTGGGATACACACAGAAGGAATCATGGAGCACAAAATAGCAATTCTCAAGGAGGCCTAAAACCCAACAAGGAGAACCAGAAACTCGATTAAGAAATACCTGTTTTCTGTTTGGTCAGGAAGGGTCTCTCTGGCTATTCTCCATCCCAAGGTAACTGTTTTACATAGTTTCAAATCCTCCTATATTCTTATTGGCTGTTCCATACTCAAAGTTCCTGGAAGTCTGGTAAATGTTATAGAAAGTGTTACTTTTGTCAAGTGTCTATTGTAACACTGGATGAAAGACTTAGTAAAAGCCTAACTTGGTATGGAATACCACATCTCACAAGACTAGTGCTGTATGGTGAAAATAGACTACTGGCCCAGCCATGGTTTTGACATAGCTCCAAGCTTTTGATCATTTCTTTGAAAGTGACTGGGGTCACAGTATGGGAAGAAGTTTATAATGGAAAGAAATTAATATTTACTTTAAAAAATTAAATATTGATATGCTGAGGGGTTCTATAGAACAGAAATAAAAAGCTTAGATACCATTCAATTAGATTTACTTTTAAGAAAGAGATGTAGCCTGAATTGATCTAAATACAGATTTTCTTCAACATAAAACAGGGATTTTACCCCAATAACTCCATTGTGAAGGTTAATCTTGATTATCCAATGGAAGGTAAAATCTCTGTAGAACTAAATATCTGGGTACATCTATGAAAGAAATTCTAGATGAGGTTATTTGAACTGGAAAGGCCCATCCTAAAGGTGGGTAGAGTGGCAGACTAGACAGAAAGGTGATAAATAGCTGTGACCTAGCACTGACCACTCTACCTCCTGACACTGAGCAGAAAGTGAACAAGACACTTCAAGCTCCATTCACAGTGACTTCTTCACCAGGATGCATTCTATATTTAAACCTAAATACAAAATAAACCCTGCTTTCCTTAAATAGGTTTGTCAGAATGTTTGTCCCAGCAGTGGTAAAGAATAACTAATATAGACATAATAAATTAGAATTTATCTTAAATTTGCATTTAACACACCTAACTTACAAGACATCACAAATTACCAAATCAATACACTGTACAGTATCTCATTGTTACCATGACAGAATATGCACTTCCTATCACCAGCCTGGCAGAAGAGCAAAAGTGAAAACCTAAATATTATCTCTATATCTATAGATTTCTCCATTATATTGCCACAAAAATTTAAGTAAAGCAATCATCAGTTTGAGAACATATGTATTAGGGCATGATGATCATGTTTACAAAATAGATGCTTATTTTTTATTACATCTATGATATGCATGCTATGAACTGAAGATAAGCATTGGAAAGCTGAGAAAGGTATTACTGCCATAATTTCGATAGAACATGTTGTTCACTGAAATAAACTGATGTCAATGAAAAAGAAATATGTACTCATAAAAGTAAATGATGACTGGAAGAAAAAATGTGTGCATCAGTAGATAAAGCTTTGTGGGGTCAAGGAATAATGGGCTGATTAGAAAGAATGCTGTATTGTCACTGAAATGATGGCAAAATCTTGCCTGGAGACAGAGTTTCAAAATTATTCAACATAAAAGTGAATATTTAAGTAGTAAAAATTGATTAGATAATCTGAGGAATACGTGTTGATTAAAGAGATAGAAATGATTAACTTTAAAAATTATTCTCTGCTGGACTAATTATTAATCATAGTGTGATTTAAAAAAAGATTAAGTAAAACTTAATAATCAATTCCTCAGCATATGAAGCTACACTTATGTGTCCAAAAATTATATGGCATTGACGTCTCTACTGGACACTGCTCCTTAAGGGTTGTTTATTTATACTATCTAGAAATATTAAAACTGTCTGCATTGCCTTAGTACATCTGGCTTCATGAATGAATAATGAGGTAAAAGCTCTCTAAATACTGTGATTCAGATGATAAGAAAAATCGGCAATAATTAGAGTAAATGATGGGACAGAAAACAGACTGTAGATGGTGGAAATCAAAACCCATCATAAGTGGATGGGAGCTCCCGTGGCATGAAAATTAAACACAGAACTTTCCCAAATTCCAACCCTTCATTTGGCTTAATCTACAAACCATTAAAATCTAGAACGTGAGCTGACTGAAATGCTCTTCAAACAAAGTAATTTACAAGTGACTGTATGTGTGTGTGTGTGAAATTTTGCTGCTTGGTAAGGTTTTCTACTTAAGAAACCACTAGTGGCCGGGCGGTGGTGGTGCACGCCTTTAATCCCAGCACTCGGGAGGCAGAGCCAGGCGGATCTTTGTGAGTTCAAGGCCAGCCTGGGCTACCAAGTGAGTTCCAGGAAAGACGCAAAGCTACACAGAGACACCCTGTCTCGAAAAACCAAAAAACAAGAAACCACTAGCACTCTGTGAAGAATATAGGTAATCAAATTATATTTTAGTAAGATACAATAACATTTCAATATCAGTTGTATTCCTCTAAACTAATTAATACATATATGTTATCAATATTATATATATTATATAAAGAAAATTTAAAGAAAAAATTAGATTAAGGAAATAATTTTCTAACTAGAAGTAATACTATTATTGACATCATATGAATTGACACCATCTGTAAGTACACCCTGTCTTTGTGTACTTACACAGGGGAGGCTGAAATTTTCTTCTTCAAAATATTAGTGGATAGAAGGTAGTTTTCTGAAACACTAAGTATAGTCCCTTCAATTTAATTTTCATTTTTTTATTTTAAAATGTCCATACAATAAATTTTTATCATATTCTTTCTCCTCTCCAAACTCCTTCCAGATCCTCCCCCAGCAAAAACAAACAAACAAACAAAAAAATGCTTGAAGTCCATTTTTTTTTTTTTTTTTTTTTTTTTGGTTAGGCAACTCCTCCTGAGCATAAGACCTATCCTGAATTGTGTTTGATATACCCAGTTTTATAAAACTCTGTTGAAGAAAACTGATTTTTCATTCTCCAAAAACTATCAATTGCAAATATCTCCTTGGCTAGTTGGGGACCTTTCTACGCACTTCCCCTCCACTTGTCAGTAATTTTTCAGCTTGAACTTGTGCGGGGCTTTTATTTACACAATCGTGTTTTGTTAGCTCACATTTCTACGAGCCGTGTTCTATCTAGAAAATACTATTTCCTTGTAATTGTTGACCATCTCTACTTTATTATCTTTTTGCCTCTTTATCAGCATAGGTCTCTGAGACTTGGAGAAAATGTTGTGAAAAATATATTTCACTTAGTGATAAGTGGTAGAAACTATGATTCTCTGCACAGTTTTCAGTCATGTGTCTCCATGTTAATTTTGTTTTAATTCAAGTATACACTTCTATGATGAAGTTTGAATCATTCATTTATCTATGGGTATAACAATATGTCACAAGTAATTTTATTGGCATATTCATTTAAGATAATGATTATCTTAGTATATTTTTTTTTCCAGGGACCGGGACCTATGTAGTCTCAGTTCTAGGCCTCATGAATAATGTCAGGTATATATTGCATTTCATGAAATGGGTCTTAAATCCAAACACGAAGTGCATGGTTACTCCATATCAATTGTTCCATCATTGTTACAGTGGGTATAAATTGCCATTTTAGCTCATTTAGGGTTCATAATTGGTGAGAATGAGGATTACTTTTCTTTTCCAATAGCTTGTATAGTACCTTCCTGTTCCAGAAATGCTGGTCAGTATGGTGAAGCTTCTAGATGAGCACCAACTCCATTTCTCCATGTTTAACTACATAAGTCTGTGCTACATCATCTAGTAATGTCTTAACATCAGATTGCAGATGGCTACCAATATTACTGGCCACAGCCTGGAATGCTGTGGATGATCAATGTGACCCCTGACTATGTGACCCTTGGCCAGTGACACTAAAAGATGTGACCAATTCCTGGTACTTTGGGTAATATATGATGTGTAGATAGGGAATTATCTCCTCTGTTTTATGATGATTCCATTTTAATTCCTCTTACATATGTATGTATTTTAAAAGCTTATTGTGTTATGACTTTTCAACAGGCCTTTAAAGTTAGTTACCCCTCTTCTCGATTATAAAAATAAATTCTTGAATGTTTCTGTACCTCTTGTTCTGCACTATAGTCTTATTATCTTGAACTTTATGTGTTCTATTAACTTTGTTGCATTTCTCCTTTCAGATTATGCTTATTTTCAAAATGAGCATCTTCAGTGTCTTGATATTTATACTTTGCAAGCTCCATAATTTCTTAAGTAGTTGTTTTCATGGGGAAAAAGACAATTATCCTGAGAATTTAAAAAAATTTTAAATTTAGTAATGTGTCATTATAATAAACAAAATGCTTGAAAAGATTAGACATAAATTATTTTCACAATAATGGAAATATTTTTATGGGCCATCAATGCTCCTCCATGTGAGCTTAAATTTATTCATAATAATATTTGATTTGATAGAGCAAAGAAGGCAGGAACTATATGTCATCACACAAATGTAAAAAAGGCTTACATTGCTCTAAATTTCTAAATATATATAATTGATATGTTGTAATTTGTAATTGTCAAAAATTATTTATCATGGCTACTTGCAAGCAGAGGCTGTATATTTATAAGAGCTCAAGAATTTGGTATATAAGGTTAAAACAGATAATTTTTTACACTGTGCTTAATGTTTACATATGCACACTTTTTTTTGTCTACTTCATTTACATTATAAATGTCAGCTATGGAGTTTTCTTATATCTCTTCCAATTATTATTGTTAAATTGTTATATTGGTTAACGAATGAATAAATATTTGTAACAATTTACATTTCTTTTGAAATTATATACTTTAGGCATAATTTTTATTATGTCAGTAAAATTGACAGAAACTTTTGAAATATGATTAAATAAACTTTAAATGAGGGAAGTACAGGTATTTGAAACAGAAATTGATAATTAGAGAAATGTAACCAACAATTAAGCAATTCTGAGCAAACAGTGTTGATACCTGAGTGGAAAAGTCAAGGTTGTAATTTATCATGGGTAGATTATTGTGAAAATAGTATAAAGTTATAGTCCTCCTGTATAATGACAATTAGAGTGGGAATGTGGTTTAGTTGGTATAGAATGTGCCTAGTCTTCCTAGATTGAAAAAGAGTGTTTTATGAATTTTATAAGTTTATGAAATGTGTGTTACAAAGGACATATGATACTTACTCCAACAGAATTTCGCCTTTGTCAAGGACTGTAGAGACCGTGCAGTAAATTTAGAGGCTTAACATAGATAAATTGTAGAGACTCCAGATCTTGGAAACCAGGAAGATCTCTCAATGCTTCCTTTCTTTACCTTCTGTGGAAGAGAAGTTACTGTTGTTCTGAGGTCCTCGTAAGACCTGAACTAACACAGTGGAGACTAACCACTTCTAGTGTTTTCAGATTGTTTGAAGATATAACTTACTTCTCAATAGAGGAATCTCAAATGGCTGGGAAGCACTTAAAGAAATGTCCAATATCTTTAGCAGTCAGGGAAATACAAATCAAATCTACTTGGAGATTCCATCTTACGGCTGCCACCATGACTAAGATCAATAACACAAGTGACAGCTCAAGCTGGTGAGGAAGTGGCACAAGGCAATACTCCTGTGTTGCTGTGTGAATGTAAACTTTGTACAGCCACTATGGAAATCAATATGATGTTTCCTCAGAAATTTGAGATTCGGTCTACCTCAAGACCCAGTCTTAGTTAGGAGTTTTATTGCTGTGAAGAGACATCATGGCATGGCAAGTCTTCTATAAAGAAAAAATTTACTGAGGGGGCTCACTTATAGTTTCCGAAGTTCATTTCCTTACCATCATGACTGGGAGCATGGCTACATGCAGCCAGAAGTGGTGCTGTAGTTGAGAGTACTGCATCTTGCAGGCAACAGGAAATCAACCAACTGTTGACACTGAGTTAACCTTAAGCAAAAGACCTCAAAGCCCATCACCCACAGTGTCACACCTCCAGCAAGTCCCTATCCACTTTAAAAAAGTCACACCTCCTAATAGCACTGCTCCCTATGAGATTATGGAAGCCAATCACATTCAAACTACTACAATACTTCTTGGGTATAAAATCAAAAGATGTTCCATCCTACCACAAGGACACTTGTTCAACTACATTTTTTGTGGTTTTATTCATAATTGTTAGAAAATGCAAACAATGTGTTCCTCACTTGAAATTGTGGTACATTTTCTCAGTGGAGTATTATACTCAGTGCTTAAAAAACAATGACATTATGAAATGTGAAGGTAATGGATGCAACTAGAAAAGATCTTTCTGAGTGAAGCAATCCAAAGCCAGAAAGACAAATGTGGTATGTATTCACTTAAAAGTGGATATTAGCTGTTAAGTAAATGATAATCAAGCAACAACCCACAGACACAGAGAGGTTAGGTAAGGAAGAGGAATATTGAGGGAAAATATGGATCTTTCTGGGAATGGAAATTAGAATAGATTCTGCAAGTGACCTGTAGGCAGGTAGAGATGGAAGCAGGAGGGATAATGTTGACAGAGGAGGGATGGAAGGAAGAGAATACAGAGAGAGACAGCTGGAATTGGGGACATTTGGGAGATGGAAACCTTGTACAGTGGAAATTTCCTGGATTCTACTTCTGAGGGCAACTTCTACTCAGCTCATTGAACATAGAGAGTTCAAACTGATGTGGGCATGGAGCCTTTATTCCTACATTTTAGTCTCATTGATGTGAGCAGCTACTCTACAAGTTATAGAAAGAGAAACTTAGACACCAACCTAGCCACAACCCCTCCCCCAACACACACACACACACACACATACACACACACACACACACACACACACACACACACCTACAATCTGTCTTGCCTGTAAGATATGTTGGGGTAATGATGGTACAGAACATGTAAGAGGGACCAACCAATGTTTGGTTTAACTTGAAGCCCACACCACAAGAGAGAGTCTATGCCTAACACTGCCTGGCCAAAACCAGGGCCTGGACACTGGATAACCAGAGACCAAGAGTAGAAGCAAAAATAACTGGCAAAAGAAAAAAAAAAGAAATGATTAATATGAATATTCTGCTATAATCATAGATGAATGCCTTGTCCTGTATTTATCAGAGAGGCTTCCTCTGGAAGTAGATGGGAATAGGTGCAGAAACCCATAGCTAGCCAGATCTTATGTGGCAAGAGTGTGTAAATTAGTGTAGCTGGAGTTTTTCTGGTCCTGCCTGGCCCACACTCAGGGCAAATTTCTCTCACCCACCAGTCCCACAGCCACTCAGACCCAACCAAGTAAACACACAGAAACTTGTATTTTTTATTGTGGAACCAAAATAAGGCCAAAATGCTTTAGCCTTAAAACTAAGACCAAAATGCTTTAGCCTTAAAACTAAGGCCTAAGATTTCTCCTTTTAGGCACAGGCCATGAGTTACTGGAACAGACCATGAGTTACTGAAACCAGTCAGTCCATAATCCCGAAACCAGAAAGTGTAAAAGTACAGAGTCACAAGTTAGTCAGGAGATAATGTCTGCTGGACTATGGAAGGTCCTCTTCCTGGTTCCCTAGGTAACTGTTTGACCATAGAATGTCCCAACCCTAGTCTCCATAGTGACTGTGTAATCACCAGATGTCCCCATCTGGGGGCAACCAATGATAAATGGTGACGGGCAACCACCTCCTTAGAAGGAAAATTGAATTGTGATTTCTGGAATTCCCAGACACAAGCCAATCAGAATTGTACCCATACTAGCACCCCTAAATGATGTAACTTTATGATTTTTGCCTTTAAAACCTGAGCTTGCAGAGAGGCAGGCACTTCCTCCAGCCTCCACTGCATTGGGTGTGTTGGATAAAGTCCCTGCCTAGGATTGTATTGATCATGGATATCCCAAATTAAAACCTTGCATTTGCGTTCTGGTAGCTCATCCTCGGTGGTCTCTCTGGGGGTCACAATCTCGGCACAACATTTATAAACTGTATGGCCATGACAGGCTTCTAGCTAGCTGTTCTTATATCTTAAATTAACCCATTTCTATTTATCTATAAGTTGCCACATGGCTTGTGGCTTACCGGTACCTTACATCTTGCTTTTCATGGCCGCAGCTGGCAGAGTCTCTCTGCCTCAGCCTTCCACTTCCCAGAATTCTCCTCTCTCCTTGTCCTGCCTATACTTCCTGCCTGGCTACTGGCCAATCAGTGTTTTATTTATTAACTAATCAGAGCAACACGTTTAACATACAGAGCATCCCACAGCAAATTAGTGGTCTCTATCTATTCCCTCCCCTCAAAGATCAAGGAACCCCATAGAAGTGTTGAAGGAAAGATTGTAGGGATAAGAGGGGATGAAGGAGACCAGGAGAACATGGTTCACTTGATCAACTAATCAGTTTTCTTGGGCTCACAGAAACCAAAATGGTGAGCACAGAGACTGCAAGGGTCTGCAGCAGGTCTTCTGCATATGTTATGTCTGTTATTTTGTGTTCTTGTGAGACTCCTAACAGTGGCATCAGATATGTCTTAGACTCTTTTGCTTGCACTTGAGACTCTTTTTCTCCTATTGGATTGCCTTGTTCAGGCTTGATATGATGGCTTTTGCCATGGCTTTTTGTATCTTATTTTGTTCTCTTGGACTATTGTCTCTTAGAGACACTCATTTTTCTGAAACAGAAGAGGAGTGGATCTAGGGGAGAGAGGAGATGGAGGGGTGTAACGCAAATTGCTAAACAGTTTTATTAATAAAAAAAGAAGCTGGAGCCAGATATTGAGGTGAAAACTGAGGGATCAGAATCATAGAACAAGCTGCAACCAACCTCACCTTACCATCTCCTCAGCCTCCAGAGAGAGAGAGAGAGCTACTTCCTGTATACTCATGCCTATATACCTTTCTGTACTCTGCCATCTTACTTCCTCTCTCCACCCAGCTACATTACTTCCTCTTTCTGCCCAGCTCTATCATTTCCTGTCTGTCTATACAGACCTCTAGACATCTACGGTTATCTAGTACTGGGATTAAAGGAGTGTGCCACCATGCCTGGCTCTGTTCCCAGTGTGGCCTTGAACTCACAGAGATCTGGATGGATCTCTGCCTCCTGATTGCTAGGGTTAAAGGTGTATATGCTAACACTGCCTGACCTCTATACTTAAATAGTGGCTGGTTTTCCCTCTGATACCCAGATAAGATTTATTGGGGTGCACAAATAAACTATGACCAAATTTCCCTTATTTTGTGTAAAATAAAAAAGTTATAACTAATTTAAGAAAAACTATATACAATAAGTACAATAACTACATATAATATATACAGGCAATAAATTCATCAACAGTGTCTAGTCCAGTTGCATTTGACATATTCAGTGAAAATATCCCATTATTTTTCCTATTTTGGTGTGTCTAAAAGTTTCCTAATTCACTTTCTATCCTAACTTGTATTATCAACTGAAAACTTTATTTTCATGTCTTTCAAACTTATTCACTTTACACCTCTTTAGTGTGTGTTTTTTTTTTTTTTTACTAAATTTTTTAACAAGGAAAACTATAACTATAACCATCTAATCTTCAACTCCCTCAGAGACCCGAGAAGGAAATGATATTACCTAGTTAAACAGGAAGTGTAAATAAGTGACTTCCTAAAAATGTGACTTATGACAGAAATTAATTAACCCCAATTAAATGACATGATCCAAAATAATTTGGGAATGAATTTAGACTCATTAACTTTGGGGAATAAATGTATCAAAAACAGCAATGCATATTCATGTACTGCCAGCAATATTAGATTACTTTTCATTATATGTATGGGCTACTAAAAAATATTGCTGAAGATTTTGTCCCTCTGTTCACATGAAAAAAAATCTTGATGGTTATAATCATTATATACCTTTACATTACTACAGAGATGATTATATGCATATTGACTTCCATCTCTCTAAATACCATAAACTGGTGGAGTGACATTGATACTCAAACCATACTTATAATTTGGTCCTATTAAAATAATTATAATATAAAATGCAACATAAGAGCATGAATGTTTCCCTATTTTTGAACATTCCTTAATAATAAATTTTTATTCAGACTTTAAATTTATCATCAATCCAAAAATTCATAGAATATGTTTTTCAGACCCTGATGATCTGTGTTTAATGAAGGGCAGACACTTTCTCATATTGCTTTTAAAATTAAATTGAGAATAAATCCATATATAAGTAAATGCATAATAATCTAAATAGAGAAATGTGTTGTCAGCAGACCAGATAGTTTGAGGATTTAGGATAAAATAAAATGCATCACTATATATAGATAAACTAGATGGAGGAAAGTTGGAAAATACATAAAGAGGAGGAATGCAGGGCAAGTGGACACATTTATTTCATTAAAAATGATTTGACTCTGACTACAAATTACAGTATCAGCAGTTCTGAAAAAAAGATCAGAAGTCCAGGCAGCATTAAAGAGAATTATTTAAATTACTGTACAGAGGGCTCCTGATGTACCTCAGTGGTAGACTTCATGCCAAAGAGGAGCAAAGTTAATTTCTATCCCTGGCACAATAT
This sequence comes from Peromyscus melanophrys, assembly GCA_902168415.1. Lineage (NCBI taxonomy): Eukaryota > Metazoa > Chordata > Mammalia > Rodentia > Cricetidae > Peromyscus > Peromyscus melanophrys. The sequence continues at coordinate 8,744 of CABHPR010155642.1, read as the reverse complement.
AAAAAAAATATCTTTTCTCATCAGATTTATCAAATATTTAAAGAATTTTATGAATAATGAAGTATGAGAAATATGAAAAACTCTAAGCATGAGAACATCTTTTTTCATTTCTTTAATACAATGTATTAAACTGCACTTAAAAGGGACACGCCTAGCATTCTTGTAAAATAAAAGAAAATCTGTATGGTCATATAAATCCCTATTATAGATTGCATTTTAATAATATAATAACTCCCAAATTAAATACAACTGAGCTAGGTATCATATAAGGACAGATTTAATTTATGTTTTTAGTGCATTTAATTTAAAATTATCAGTAATGACCTTTTGTTCATTTGTTACTGAATTATTCTACAATAAGATTTAGACTTATAACACTTTTAAAAGGCCTTTGCTAGGTGGGCTACTTCATTTTCATGTTCAAAATAAAGAAATGCATAAATACATGAGTGAGTAGCTGGAAACATTCTGTCTGTTGATTCTCCTGCAAAATAATACATGGATGCTAGAATATGTAGTTTTGAGTAGGCCCTATCAGAGTCCCGATGGGTGGTTCATGTGTCATCTGATGCCACCTGCCACATTATTCATTCTATTGTCTTGTTGTTTTTTTTTCTTTTTTCTTCCCTTCTAACACTTTCCCATTGATTCCATGATGCTATAATTTTCTCTCTCAGCAATTTCCACAGAGATAAATTATTCTATTCTGAGAGATGCTCCTCTAGACACAGAATGCTCTATGGGGATCAGAAACATTCCACACTTCAATCTCCCTAATATTAATAAGCAAACAGCTCAAAAGTTTCATGAAGACCCTGAAACTGACCAGATTCACTAGGTCTCTCCCTTCCCTTATATGTAAACAATTAGTGCTGACAAGAGACACTTTCAGACAAACCAAGTATCTTTGAAGACTCGCAGACAAAATATCTTCCTAGAAGACACTAAGAACACCTGAGCTACCTGGAAGAGGTGGAGACTAGTCAGGCATTCTAGGAGAGATATTCTCTTAAATGCTGATCTGCTACCTGTAATTGTCCACTGCGAATACATTTGTTAAAATGTCACAGTAATTTCCACTGTTCATTTACTATCTCCTTTTGATACCTGTTTCTTTCCTTGTTGTATAATAAAAATACAACTTATAATCAGAGGAAATATTTGGGATTCAGAAGGACATTAGTCTGATCATCAGCTATACAAAAGAAATTTATCTATATCTGTTGTTTTTCTCTTTTCTTTCAAGTTTAATTTGTAAAAGAAAGAAATACACAACCTGGGTCTGGTGACAAATCTATAATCCCAGGACTCAGGAGATAAAAACTGGGGTGTCATTAGTTCACTTCCAGCCTCAGTACTTAGCAATTTATAAAGCAGGCTGAGCTATATAAGGCATTGTATAAAACTAATGAAAAAAGAATTAAGAAAGGAAAGAGGGGGGCTTTACTGTATCCACAATATATCACAGTACTTGGCAACTAAAGGTTATTCAAAAGTTCAACATGGAATGAAATAAGATGATGAGTTACGTGGTGATATTTTGTTTGTGCTCTAACAAATAAAGTTTGCTTGGAAAAGAGAGTGTGGAGCTAGCCACTAATTAACCATAGAGGATAGGCCATGGTGGCACATACCTTTGATTCCAGTACTTGGGATCTCATGCCTTTGATCCCAGTACTTGGGAGGAACACAGCTCCACTAGGTAGGTGGAGACAGGAAGTGATATGGCTGGGTGAAGAGAGGAATATAAGGTGGAAGGAGTACAGGAGTTCACCCTTTTGGTCTGAGGATTTGGTAGATGTAAAAACTCTAGTGACTGGCTGCTCTGCTTCTCTGATTTTTCAGTTTTCACCCTGGTATCTGGCTCTGGGTTTTTATTATTATGACCTATTAGAATTTGCTGTACAGGGTTATGTGAACATTGTAGTTTTTTTAAGTTTCAATTATGTCAAATAAGCTAGAAAAACATCTAAAGTGGCAATGACACAAACCTAGGAAAAATATCATCTACAACTACCTGTGATAAGATGTTGTTGTGAGCTTTAGCCTATTCTGACTTGGAAGTGATCCAGATGAACAAAGGGCAGGTTATATGAGCTTTGAGGATCATTGAGTTAAACTCTATCAGCTTAAGGGGAAACATGGGGAATGGAAACAAACTAAGTCAGGAAAGAGTAAAAGATATGAGAGATGATGCTGTCAGACAGTTTAACATTGGAATGTTTCAGGAAATCTAAAATTATCTGAGACCATTTCTTTGCGAAAGTTGTGGGAACTATATAACTGGACAGTCCAACAATAAACTTAAAATCTCAAAGGACATTTCGATCCATTAAGACTTCCAGGACAATTTGATTCTGGCCATGAAACTTACAAAGCAAAATAACCCTTCTTTAGTGATAAAACAGATTTCTTTCTGTAATGTGCACCTGATTTGTAAGAATTAGGAACAAACAATATAGAAGTTATGGACACAGAGACAGACAGACAGACAGGCACATACATACACACAGAGATAGATAGATGATAGATAGATAGATAGATAATAGATAGATAGATAGATAGATAAAAAGATAGATAGATAGATATAGATGAAAGATAGATAGATAGATGATATAGAATACAAACATATCCTTGCACATACAGAAAATATGTATACATGTATATATACATATACAAACACACTTATATGCACATACACTCACAGACAACACACATAAACAACATACATAGATACACATAGACACATAGACACATACACCCACAGACACACATACACATGGATAATACATTTGTCCTTAAATTTATTTTAGTAATTGATAATATATTGAGGTAATTTGGAAAATACCATGATATATGTGATGAAAGTATAAATCACAACTATTAATGCTCAGATATTAGAGTAAATGTTTTCAATGACTAAAAACTCCAAATTAATATAAAATTAAATATGATAAAATCAGAAAGAAAAAAAACCAGAATAATGTCATAGAAGTATATTTAGATAAAATGTAAGCAAAATACAAACATGCTATCAAGTAGGAACTAAGAAGGTGCATCATTTTTTCTAAGGGAAGCAAATAACCAAAGATGTGAGTAATGATATGGTTCCTTGAGAAAGAAAGCCAAATAAGGCTTACAATGTTATACAAATAGTATGTCAAAACTAATACTGAAAACTAATATTCATTAGATAATATTTATAAAAAGGAAGCCAAATTTTAAAGGGCACTATGAGCATCTTGAAGTAAAAAAAAGTTCAAACTAATTAAAAGTTAAATGAAACTTAGCAGGTCACCCTACCCTTCTCAATACTGGTATTTTCTGCCAGGAGACAATAAGTGAGTTATTCATGATACCCAAAAAACAAATTGTGAATACAGGGTATATCTGAACATTCTTTTATCCAAAATTAATGCCCAAAAATATACTCTTTTTTTTGTTTTGTTTTTTTCAAGACAGGGTTTCTTTGTGGAGTTTTGGTGCCCGTCCTGGATCTCGCTTTGTAGACCAGGCTGGCCTCGAACTCACAGAGATCCGCCAGGCTATGCCTCCCAAGTGCTGGAATTAAAGGCATATGCCACCACCGCCCAGCCAAAAGTATACTCTTACGACATAAAGGGTTCATAATCACATAAAGGGTTTATTTTGAGTCTTGAAAATTATCCATAGAAATACATTTAAATCTTAAAATGTTTCTATAAAGTTAATACAACTTATTTTTATTATTTTATTCATTGTTTATCTCATTGATATGATAAAATACTTCAAAGAAGCAACTTAATGGGAGGGAGTTTTCGCTCACAGTTTGAGGGTGCAATTTATCATGGTAGAGAAGGCAAGGAGGTGATGCTCTTACTGATTCAGTGGGAAATGTTGACATTTGCTTCTTACATCATACAACTAAGGAAGCAGATGGAACTTGATTAAAGGTAAATGTGGACTTTAATTCTGATTACCCTCTACATTATATTTATGCCATTCACACAATAAAGCAAAAATTAAATATTGACCCATACATCACTCTCTCTAAGTTTTAGGCAACAAACGTTTGCAATTGGCATTCAGTTTTGTTTACTATTTGCCTAATTGCTATTAAAGGGAAATAAATATTGCTTTCTGGAGGGCTGAATTTTATCCTAAGAAAGCAGATGACAACCTCTTGGTAATATTTTCTTTATGGAAAAGGCACATTAAAAATGATTTTGGACATGATGAAAATAAGAGCCAAAAAAGTCAAGTTCAATGTCTACCCATCTCCAGTGGAAGCATCTACATCATCAGTTTTCATGTCATCATGGATGGAGGAAATCTCAGATGGCCTTGTATCTGGATGAAGAGCATCAGGTAATTAATGACAGTTAAGAAAGAGAAAAATCAATGATCTCCAGGGTTAGGTTCTCTAATTGATTTTCCAATATCAAACAGTACTATGAAACAATACATATGAACAACATTAAGTGGAATATATATGTATATGTATATGTATATAAATATATATATGTATATAATGTGCATATATGTATTTATTAAGAAAAAGAGTCAGTGATTTTTGAAAGTGAGAAGCATAGGAAAGAGGAAAGTGATGGGAGGGTTACTTCAAATAAAATACTCATAAAAGAAATTCTCAATAAACTGAGAGGAGGGAGTAGAAGGGAGGGGTGGGAGGTGGGAACATGAGGGCTCCAGGCCAAGTTGGGGAAGAGATGGGGAGGGAGAGCAATTAAAGAGATATCTTGACAGAGTGTACCATTAAGGGGATGGGGAAAAAAATCTGCAGATAGGGAATACTCCAGAAACTCACAAGATTGTCCCTAGCTAAGACTCATAGCAATGGTGGAAAGGGTGCTTGAGCTAGCCTTCCCCTTCACTCAGATTGGTTTCTACACTAATTGTCATCATAGAACCTACATCCAGTGACTGATGTAAGCAGATGCAGAGACCAACAGCCAAGCCCTTGGCTAAGATCCTGGAGTTAAGTTGAAGAGAGAGAGGAACGATTATAAGAGCAAGGGGGATCAGAGTTATGATGGGAAAAAACCACAGAAATAGCTGACCCAAGCTAGTGGGAGATCATGGATTCTGGACTGACAACTGGTGGGCCTGTGTGGGACCAAAGTAGGCACTCCGAATGTGGATGAAAGTTGTGTGGCTGGATGTGTTTGTGAGTCCCTTGGCAATGGGACCAGGACTTATCCCCAGTACATGACCTGGCCTTTTGGAGCCCATTCCCTATAGTGCAATATCTTACTCAGCCTTGATGCAAGGAGGAAGGGCTTGGGTCTGCCTCAGTTTGGTATTCCAGCCTGTGTTGACTACCCAAGGGAGGTCTTACCCTCTATGACGAGGGGATGGGGGTATGATGGGGGTAGGTGGGAGGGAGCAAGAGAAGGGGAGGGAGACACAAAAGGGGTTGATATGCAAAAGGAAAGAAAAATTCTTTTTAAGTTAAAAAAAAGAAATTCGCAAAAACTAATAAAAATTATCTTGGAATGAAAATGAAAAAAAACATACTCTTATACCACAGGAAAGACAGGGGTGCATACATCATAAAAGGAGACAAAGGGGTTTTATTTTCTTTTCATTTTGTGTAGCAGATATGGTGAGGTAAAATCTGAGGTTGTAAGCAATAATAATTTACCTGAAACCTAGAAATGTTCAAGTTTTTACAAATTTGGAGTTGTAGAAAAGATGTGAGGGGAAATTAAACACAGTGCAAATATCTATTTCTATATTATACTACAGTAAATCTAAAAATGAAAAACAGAACAATAGTTTCTTCAGAAGAGAAGATCTGAAGTTTGAATTGCAAACCAAGGATTTTAATTGTCAAAGGGTAGTTCAGACATAAGGACAGACCTAACATTTTGGTGTATTTTGTCTAATGTGTCAAACTTGCAAAAGCTCATGCCAAGGATTTGACGAGAAATTAAAGAGTTTTTCATCAATATATGAGATTGTGCTCCAGAATATTAGTGAATTGAGGATGCCTCCAACCAGTTGAAGAGAAAGCAGAAAGGACCACAAGAGGGAAGGAGGTATAGAGAAAGGAAGGGGGGTGGAGAGAGAAACAACAAATGATTATAAATTGTATTTCAGTTGATCGCATTTAGTTTTGATGTGATGTCCAGTGTAACTGCTTTGTATCAAAACTCTTGCACCAGCACTTCAGATTTCCAGCCTAGCAGCCTACTTTGTAGTCCTTAGGCTTGTCAACCTCTTCATTGTTTGAGACAACTCTACGTAATAAATTTCCTTATATCACCTTATTGCCATCCCCTATGGACTCATTATCATAGTCTTTCAATAAAAGAATGAAACAACATTGTATCACCAGGAACCACTAAATTCCAAAACAATAAAGAAAACTAAATTATATTTTCAGCATGGGACATGCAGCTAATCTCAGCCTATGGTAGACTGTGTCAGTATATTGAGTCCACCTTACTCTACACAGCAAGTTTCAGGTCAGGAAAGCAAACGTGGTTATAAAAAGAATCTAGGCAAAGGGAGAACAATGATTAATATTTCCTCCTGAATGATCAAATCAAATAAAACACAACCACTCATTTTCTTCCAGGGACAAAGAATGTTTAGTTCTATCACTTGTGTCTTATACTGGCATGAGGCAGAAAGCAAGAAGGTGAGATAAAGTAGGAGAGTGAGAGAGGACCAGGCAGCATAAGTATGTAAAACAAAGCTGTAGTTCCAAGTGTAATGGGCAATCATACGATTTCTAATGGTCCCATAAAAAGATTTGCATGTTATTAAAAGATAATATTGCAGATAATACTTATAGAATTAAAGTATAAAATGAAGCAGAGAGTAGTAATTAAACCATGGCATATGGTAAATTGGCTAAGTTAGCTGGGGTAGGTACTGAAAAATGAACACATTGCACTTCCAATAACCAAATCTTCTGATCAATGAGCTATAAAGCTAACCCTTAAATCAGACAGACACAGATAACTGCATTGTAGTTTGTGTAGCACTGAAAGACAGTTAGCCAGTACCTGGGATGTTAACATCCTGCAGGAAAAGATGCATAGAATATATAGAGAGAATTAATAAAGGATGGGAAATAATTACTATGCCTGAGGAATAGTGGAGACAAACAGCTAAGAGCCAATGTCAGAAATAATGTTGACTAGCTAGCCATTTAAAAAGATTCTGTGGTTTGAGTCCACGAAATGGAATCCACACCTGACACTGCTTGAGTGACCAAGAACCACATGATATATAGCCGAGGGTCTTAGGGTAAAACCAGACACTCCTAATTTTAAAAATTGGAATAAATAAAATGACTCCTAATGATATTCTGCTATACTCATAAATCACTTCTTTATTCAGTCATCATCAGAGAAGCTTCCAACTGCAGCAGATGAAGACAAATACAGAGACCAACAGCCTGACATTACTATAGAAAGTGACCTTGGAATGCAGCCATAGATGAGAATGTTTCCACCAAATCTCTCCCCTCAGAGCTCAGAGAACTCCAAAGAGGAGGCAGAAAGAATTTAAAGCCAGAAGGAATAGAGAACACGACCCTCTAAATCAACTGAACAAAACTCATATGAACTCATAGTTACTGAAGCAGTAAGCATAGATTTTGGGCCTATATATTTTAGCTGGTTGGTCTCTGATTCTTTTGCTTTCTCTTGGGGCTTTTTTCCCCTCTGTTGGTTTGCCTTGTCTAACTTCAATGTAGTTGGGATTTTTTTGTTGTTGTTTTATTTTATTATATTTTTATTTTGTTGTATTTTCTAGTTATCTCTTCAAAGTCTTTTATTTTCTAATGAGAGACAAGAAGAGAGTAGATCCAAAATGAGAGGGGATGTATGCAGAAATTGGTAGGATTAGAGGGATCAGAATATATTGTAGGAGAAAAGAATCTATTTTCAATAAAAAGGGGAAAAAGCTATGGCCATTGAAATGGGATATGCCCCTATGGGCTCAGGTATTTTAACACATGGTCCCAAGTTGCTGGTGCTGTTTAGAGGAGGTTTCAGGGATTTAGCTTGCTAGAGGAAGTATATCATGGTGTGGGGGGGTTGGACTTGGGGAGATTATAGGCCCATCATACTTCTAGTTTACTGACTCAGCCTCAAGAAATGTTTCAATATGTGGTTTTTCAGCCAACCTCTACTGCCCCTTTGCCTGACATTTTCTGTCATACCTCCCCACCATTCTGGACCCCTTTTTAATCATAAGCCAAATCATAAATCATAAACTAACTTTGCACAAGCCATTTTTTGTCATCGTATTCTCTCACTCAGTCAGGAAAACAAATTATATAAAGAGTTATAAGAGAAAGCTAAAATGGTGTTAAGAAACATTCTTATGATAGTTGAAATGAAATTCATCAGGAATCAGGATGCTATTCAGAAATACCAACAGTGTTTAAAAGAAATTAACATTGGAATAATATCATCAGATTTGCTTTTCTAAAGTTCAAGTTGACCACACTTTAAAAAAAAAAGCCCTTGAAGAAATATCTTGTTTGAAATTTATTGGAGGAAAACTAACAGCTAGTAGAAAAACGGCGATTGAAGTTGGGTGTGGCAAAGAACTCAGCTAATACACATACAATGTGTGACTTAGCTTTTAGCATATTGGTAATCCCATGATGATTTTTCACACTATAATTTTTCTTTTGAAATCGATTTTTAATACAATATATTCTTGTTATGTTTCCCCGTCTCCCATGTCTCCCTGATCCTGACCACTTCCCCACCCATCCAAGT
>CABHPR010155640.1:0-42896 GCA_902168415.1 Peromyscus melanophrys | reverse complement strand
TGTAATGGCTTCCCATAATTTCTTAAATTAAGTTCATGCTTTGATAGACTAATATACTTGCTGCAAAATGATATGCAGCATGATTGACCATGCTGCAATGTAAAGTAAATCATAGAATCAAAATTATTTCATTGAAACACCAAACAGTACAAGTGAAGGCGAAAAAGAAACGTGATACACTGAGGAAAAGTGAACCACTCTTGAAGCTGTAAGGTCACTTGCGGAATTCTTAGTGGAAGAAAGAACCTCAGAACTTGGGGGTTTTCATCAGTTTTGTCCAACAAGCTTGTAGAATTGTACGTTCTGATTCAACGTTTATTGCTAAGGGACATTGGGAATGGATTCCATTTTATGATTCTGGTTATCAGCACAGACTTGTCATTTTCGTCAGCTACACATTTTGTCTGCAGTCTTCACAGTCTCCCATTGCTGTTATCTCCCTAGCCTGTTGTCATAGGCCACTGGTCTAGCAGAAAGCCCACTATCAATCTAAACACAATAGCAAAGAGCAGATTACAAAAGAGAAAGATAATTGTCCCAGACATTTTCTTGAGTTTCATTCCCAAAGGCCCTGGACTCAAATATTTCCTAAGTCCATCAGCCAACCCATGTTGTAAAGCTTGCCATATCAGCATCCTAATCTAATCTGCAGATAAAAATATGTCCTCTGTGGAGACTTCCAGGATTCTAACTTCCCTTTGACTCTTTTTCCTGAGTGTCCTTTATCAATAAAGGAATATCTTGTCAAGCTAATTAATTCTTTTCTACATGAGCTAAGAATGTTATCAACAGACATGCCCATGAAATTTAAATGGCAATTTGTTCCTTTGTGAGACAGGCCTTGAGGTATCATTGAAAGTTTCATATGTTTCCATATTTATTCCCTCCAAATGTACTGTGCATTAACTTCTAAGAATAGAATTTAATCATAAGTGTGTAGCATTTCTTAACATGGTAAATGAAAGTCTCACTGTAAAGTTTATTATAAATTGTTTCAAACATGGTTTTATATTCTAGCAGTGCAACATGAGAGAATATTCCATATTAGTCCTACATGAAAAATGTTATTATAAAACATGATTTCTTTTCACTCATTTTTTTTCAGTTATTATGTTGGTAAGGTTACACCTGCTTTCCTCTAGTGAAGAAAATTAGACATGTCTTCCTTAATATCCATCTATGACCACAGCTGGCCCTCTCATCTGATGAATATGACAGCAAATGTGAAAGAAAAATGCCTGGTGAGTGCACAAGACAAAGCCACACTCGCTTTTCCTCTGCTTATGTTGTTGGGTTCCAGGTTCATTCACAGTAGTTTATGGACCATAAGATCCTTGGTGTATAAAGCAGCTTCACAACCTTCTAGTTACTAACAGGCATTGTCATTTTATTTGAATCTAGGAGAGTAAAGTTTCCTTTGTCAGATTTTGGCATCGAGAATGATCTTGATGGGAAATGATAAAGAAAACATACAGCATATTATATACACTTTCAGGGACAAAATTAGAATTCCCTTCATGGTACTGATAGACTAGTGATTCATAAGAGAAATTTCCCACACATTTCTCCCACAGCAAGGGTGGGCCCTATGTCTCCAGATGCCTTGCCTTCTCAGAGCACAATTTGCTTTGTTAGCACTTCATTGACTAGAATTTTTAAAATATAATTTTTGATCAACTATTAAGTGTAAATTTTATTAAAAAACCATGGAAAGAATAAGTCAATTATAAATGGAAGTTATAAATCATTTTAAAGATGTCAAAAGAAGAAGAGAGAAAAATGTTATCAAGTAAGAATAATATTTATATTCTGGGTATTCAGCTTTAGATGTCAGGCCAAAGGGTCACCTTCTCCATGCTGGAATTGACTTCTAGTCATAAGGCAAATAATCTTCGTAAGACCTGGAATGAATAAAGAGGCGGACAATTTAATGGGGGAAAGATTAAAGATGAAAGATTAAAATAAGCCATAACTATGTCAATTAATTTTACAAACAATAAATCTTTCACAGACATTGGAGTAATTTTATATTACTGAATTTACATCCATTAAAATGGCAATAGAATACAGACTGCCTCTTCCTGTTCTCTTTTTCAAGATGTTTACAGGAGCCAAATGCCATTCCATTCCTGAACGTAGAGACTTTTCTCAGAGGCAACCAACCTACCCTGTTTTGGAAAATGCTCTTAATCAGGGAACAGAGAGCACAATAGTTTGGGGCTCCAAGGCTGAAAGTTCTGTACTACTGTGCCCACTTTCTGCTTAGATAGTGGGGCACCCACCTACCAAACAAAGACAGGAGCTCATCCTCATAGTGACTGAGATTCACAAATGAAGATCCCTGCAGGGCTTTACATTATTATTCTGAAGTTGAAGAGTAACATGAAGACAATTCTAAGAACAATAAAAAGTAATCTCCATGATTAAGATGAAGCAGACACAAACCTGATGACTTAACAGTATGCGGTACTTCACATTTTGACTTTTGTTACTTGACAATTAAAGTAAATTAATGCACTTGGATTTACTAGTCCCCAGAGCCCCTTACATTTCCACAGTACTTCAAATGAATTAACAACCTTCCAATTCACACTGTCACATAAGGCTTTGGATAGCAAAAACTCTACCAAAACAAACCCTGGACAACTATTTGGGAAACTCTCACAGTACTGTCAACACAAAATGATAAGTTGACAGTATCAACAGTTAGCGGGAAAGGATGACAAATGCTGATTAGGGTGTTGTACTTAGTAACACATTCATGATGCCTATGTTTTCAAGAGTAGTGAACAATGAAATCTGTTCAGAGTTGTCCACAAAAAAAAATAGACAGTTTTCAAAAAAAAAAAAAAACAACAACAACAAAAAAAATAAGTTTAAGTAGTCAAAAAGCTGGAAGCTAGCTGTCTACTTCATCTATCTGGCTTTGTAATGCAGGAGGCTATCATAAGAGTTCATGAAGAGTGATGAAAGCATATAAACATTTCAAGATGTACATTTTTGTAGCCAATTCATAAACATTATTATCGTGTTCTTACTTTTTCTCATTAAGCTAACATTTATAAACCAATGTAACAAACCAAATGCCTGAAAATGGAGAAGATAAATGGTTCCATGAAGACCAAAATGGCGTCCTCAATGTTGCAATTCATATGTGATTTTGCTCTCATTTCTGTCCTCTGTCCTACCCCACAGTATTTGCCTGCAAACTGCAAACACCCTTCACGAATATTAAAGGCACACTGATATCAAACTTTTCAGTGTTTCTTTGTCCACTAACATGCTTTTTCTGTCTTCAATTATAAATTTGGAAACAGTTCAAAGAAAAAGATGATTTTCTTTGAAAAGAAAACGTCTATGAAGAGACGAAAGGAATGATCAAAGTCTACACTGCCATGGGTGACTAACTCAGAATGTTTCTTTAATATCAGTTGTGAGGAGTAATGGTCTTTATTTCTTTCACTCTTCCTTTCCAGTTCCTCAGTTTCAGATTGGATCAACTGGTGGAACAGGAGGCAGCTGTTTAGGCTAATTTATGTAAATCTGGAAAGACTGTTTCCATCCATCCTTCAGAGGAATACATGCACATCTGCTAACTTCCCCTTTCACTTCAAAATCTTATGTGGATATTTCCTCTTCATTTACCTTCGCACCCGAGAACAGATGTTAAATGCTTTAAAGAATTAAGATTATTATAAAATCATGCTTTACTGCTATTTTAGCAAGGCAGGGATGCCATGCTTAGAGTGATATTGGTGCCTTTTTGAGCAAATCCCTTTGCTGCTGAACTCAGGGGAAAACATTCAGAAGGAAGAGATCTCCAAGCAACTGTGCCATCTGTGTAAGAATATTAGCCCTTTGATATTTGTGTTGAGTATTATAAGATGGTGATGCCCAAGAAATCATTTTTACTTCCATATCATCCCGATGTTTGCACTAATACTGGTTTTATAAGACAGTCCCACTCAGGATGTAAATATTTTCAGCAACATTTATGAAAATATTTATGATAATATTAACTATTTAATTTTTATTTTAATTAAACCTACACTAAATAATTATAATGTGCTTTTTACCTGGTGTATGTAAATGCATTCTGTTTTCTGCGATAAATTTAGAAATGTGCCTACTAGTTGCACAGTGTGATAATATACTGTAGTGGGTAGCCATTCCAGCTTTGGTCTGGAAGTTCCAACCCCCATTAAGGCTTCCGTAACTATCACACCTACAAGGCGGGGCCAAGGGGGGCCTGAAGACCCGAGATCGCTCTCTTGTGGGCTGGACCTGGACGCGAGAGGTAGAACAAGGAGAGTTCTCCAGAAAACACCGCCGGACTGTGCTGAGTCTTTTCCAGAACCCGCCACCTACCTATCCCTTCATTTGTAAGTTACCCACTAAATAAATCTTCCTTTTAACTACGTGGAGTGGTCTTAGTAATTTCACCAATAACATACTAAGGTAAAAATATAAAGTTATTACTTCCAGAACCTTGATGACTGCTAACTCCACATCAGCAGTATGTTTGGAGAAGTGACCATTATGAGGATGACTTGGAATTGGTGCTGGATGAATTCCTAGTAGTCTAGTAACTCCAAATTGGAAAGGTGGTAGTCATTTAAGTCAGCACTCAAGCATTAGGCACATGCTTATTTCCTGTTTCCAGGGCACAGAGTAGCTTAGTACTTGACTTCTGTCTGGAAATTTAAAGCCAACAGACACATTAGCTTGGGGATTATGGCAAACATGGAGTTCAGCTGAGAAACGGGCCCATATTTGTGCTAGACTGGGTAAAGACTGCTTGTGTCTTTCTGGGGATATTTTGGAGAAGAGCAAATTAGTTGCAAGTAGAGGTGCCGTATATTCTGCTTATAGATGAACTAAAAACAAATGTCCTTTATGTTTCAGAAACTTGGGGACAGGTAACAACTTAGAATTTGGGAAGGAGGTAGGTAGAAAACAGACAAGAGCCAGACTCTTGACATTTTCTCTACTCAGATCTTTCCCAAGGCTGACTCAACCAGGGGAGAAAGGTCTATCTTTAAGACCATTTGAATTAAAAATAATTGCTACTATTCGAAACTGGACATTCTATTGAACCAATACTACAAGTGAAAGGGATGTTGCAATAATCTATTCTGTAAAGACATTGATCTCTCTCTACTTTAGATACATATTAGGATCACCTTAGAAATATTTCTTTTTAACCCAAAGATAGAATATGAGATGATGCAGGCCAGCACTCTGTGCCAGCATTTATCATGATAATTATGAATAAAACTTAAATATAAATATAATTGCTGTCAACCTAAATGAGCAAAAGCTTCTGTGGATAATGTTTGTAGCCTTTGCTTCTCAGATTTTAATTTTTACCATGACATCACCACTTACTTCACTTGTATGAAAATGGTTTAATTAAATAAGCAGTGGAGTTAAATTAACTTATTAGATAACTGAAAATGAAAGTGCTACCTGGATGACTACTGTATATTATTCAGAGAAACTCACTGCTTTTTAATGATAACAAAATAATATGCTGTTGTGCAGGGCTATCCTCTTAGCCACACAACATTATAATGGGGATTTTTTTCTGTGTCCACTTGTGGAAAAAGGACATTCCAGTTGGGTTTGATGACGGTTCACATCTTCTTATTTGGTATCCAGCTACTCCTCCTGTTGTGTGCAACACTGCTCTAACTACATGTACACATAGCCTCAGGCAGGGGAAAAAGTGTAAGTGTGTGTGTGTGTGTGTGTGTATTCCAGGGTACAGACTAACAGGAAAATATTTGTTCAAATCATTATAAAGTGACTTTCTGGAAGAGAGAAGGGGAGGTGGTTTCAGCCAAACACAGGTTCTAGCTTTTGGTGTGGATTCCATCATTTCATGTGGACATTGTCTTTGGGAAAGAGGAACATAAGAACTACCAAGTTCTTATGAATCTATTTTTTGATAATTTGCAGAATTATTTTGGTCCATGGATCCCATATTTTATGAGGAGGGGAAATTATATGCAAAAATGCATATATAGACACATATGTCTATCTATATTTAGGCTGTATACAAGTCTAAAAGACAGGAAACACCCACTTCCTTACTTCGCTGAGAGAAGCCTCTCTGCCTCTCAAATCACTCTACTTAAGGGCTGTCAATGAAGCTATGCCTCTATGGTGGTCACCAATTATATATGCCAGTAGCACTTTGTGCGTGTTTCTTCAAATATGTACCACTGCATTTTAATATTAGAATTGAGAATTATCTTTCACTTTGAAAGAATAATCTTATTCTCTTGTTATTTCATTGCTGGGGCTACCAAAAAATATAATGGATTAGGTCTTCAGCCTATAGCACAGCAAAGAAAGGGACGTAGAGACAATCAGATTCATATGCATTGTTGACTTGACAAATTTGCAATTTAGTTAGTTGTTTTAGGGTAATCATGTTGAACTGGCTGCTTGATTGCTAAAGATGTGCAAACTTTACTATTCTAAGTGACTCCTGTTTTGACTCTCAAACCAAACTGAGAATTGGTTATCAGTAAATCAGAAACTGAGGTGTGTGTGTGAGTGTGTGTGTGTGTGTGTGTGTGTGTGTGTGTGTGTGTGTGTGTATTTGGGGGTTGTTTCTTGGGTACTAGCTCCACTTTTTTTTTTTTTTAGTATTTAGTATCATACTGGATTGTAACTTGCCAAGTTAATTATACTTGCTGACCAGTGAGCCTCAAGAGTTTACCTTTCTCTGACTGTCCCACCCCCATTTTGTGCTATTTCTCCTTCACATCAAATATTTTTAAAGTAATTGTAATTTAGAGTATATGTATATGAAATATATCAATGCATACACATAAATAGATGCAGAAATGAGGATGCATGCTTTGTTAATACGATGATAAGCTTTAGTAGTTATTGCTATATGCAGTGCTTTAGCAATTGTGGAGTTAGAAAGGCAGTGGTTGCATAAAAATAAAAGTCAAGAAGAGGAAAAAGTTTAACTGTTCAAGTTGCTTTGATTTTTTTTTCAGTTTTTCAGATTTGATGTTTTAAGTTTTTCCTTCCACATTTAAAGAAGAAATAGTTGAAGTCAGCCGATGCATGTGACAGACGTGGTTGCTTTAGAGCAACTCCACAGTGCACTGCACCCTCATTTTCATGCCCTAAATTCCCTTCCTATTCATTGTGAGCTTTTACAGAAAATGAGTGCTAATCCATGCAGCACTTTGGCTATTGTGAAGATGCTGGCTATTACAGGTCCACCTATTCTGCATTTTATCTTGCATGATTTTCCTTTAATGACAGCATTGTGAGACAGTGAGCACATGCCTGGATGTTTCAGGAGAATATATTGGAATTGTTTAAAGCTACTGTGTATGGCAAGTAGGCTTATACCAGATGAGTGGTGTTTCTCACTGCAATTTGGAAATAGCCCGTGGATGTTAGGGACAGAGCTTAGAAAGACTTTTTTTTTTTTTTTTAATCAGGTAAGAGTATAGCAGCTTTACCTCTGTGCTGCCATCCAGCTGCCTGGAGAGTAGATAACGGTGGTCACAGATAGCCCCATTATCCAAATGGAAGCAATAGCAGTGTGCTCATTTGCTATTCCCAGCACACAGAGGATCTCTCATTCGCCTCTCTAATTCCCCATCTTCTTCCCCAGGTTTATCAAAAGAATTGCTAGCTAAAATATACACACATTATCATTCCATGTTAGTCTATTCTCCAGGCAGTTATAAATGCACAAAGACTCTGGTGATTGTGTGATCTACACTACAAACTAGAAAATACCTCTAAAGCCTGTGTAATTGTCTTTTTAAGATATTCAGG
The DNA here is from genome assembly GCA_902168415.1 of Peromyscus melanophrys. NCBI lineage: Eukaryota > Metazoa > Chordata > Mammalia > Rodentia > Cricetidae > Peromyscus > Peromyscus melanophrys. Next base: position 35,078 of record CABHPR010155640.1, on the reverse strand, counting down.
GCTCGGTAGCCTTTGTGTCTCTGAATTTGGATATTCTTTTCAGCAAAATCGCTAGCTCTCTGACACCATTTTTTCCCCTACACTTTAAGACAGGATTTTATTCTAACTGCAATGAAGTAAACAGATTATTTGATGCTTCAATGAGATGTCACTTGTGCATTTAAATTTTAACTTAATAGCTGATATCTAGGAACATTCTGTGTTCATTAGAAAGTTTTAAGTTGTATAAAAAGAGAAAGTTAGCTGTCCTGACAACTCCCTTGTCTTAGCATTGAAATAATTATTATAAGAACTGAACATTACCTAGGTCCCTTGGATGAAGAATCTGACTGCATCACACTAGAAGAGACTATTTTCTGGGAGAAATGATTAACAGGATAAAGTGAGAAAAAATAGTTGGAATATTTATAGACACGAAGGTGGTAGACATATGAAAATGTACATTTTGTAAACAGTAAGAAACCATTCCTGTGTTTACATGTCAATAATAGAGGTATACATTTAAGAAATATTCAAACTGATTTAATTATCAAGCTGTTCAAATAATTTAGCTCTCTAAGAAAGCCAAAGAACTGTGACAATTTGACAGGAGTAGAGAGACTGCAAAGGAGGGCAAGTCAGCAAAGGCAAAGAAAGAACACAGAACAGAGGCTCTGTGTTGAGTCTCCTCAACTAGTTCATTTAATCTCTCCAGAATTTCTTTGTAATAAATGATTGTGCAGGTTTCATGGGATTGAATAGTTTGATCTAGTTTTAATAACTGGTGCAAAGCTGGAAGGAAAATAATAAAAGAAATTGAAGGACCATGGAAAAGGTATCACACAGTTACAGGGAGCCTATCAGAGATTACTAGATACAGTTTAAAGCCAATTGAAATTCTGCGTGGTAGCTGGCTGGGACTAGACTTTGGTATTCAGGACCCAAGTGTAGACCCGAGCATTTGGTGATTTGTGCTACAAGAAATGGTGATTTACTATTTCCAATTTCTTTATCACAGGCATACCAAATAATATTACTATTTCACCTTCTATTCAAAAACCTTGTATGTATGCTTAATAGTTACTATTCTGATAACATTTTGTCTCTTCTTTGTATCGTTCTGTATAACACAATTGAAACATCTTTGACTGCAACTTCTTTTCTTCATTTTTCAAACAATTTACATTTGATTTATTTTTCTTTTAATATGGTTTATTTTTGAAGAATTTTGAAAAAACATACTTAAAACTGAAAATAAAAACTTGTTTAATGTTAAGCTTCACAGCTTCGGTTTAGAATGCCCATTCTAACTGAGTATAGGTTCATTAAGCTGTATAGTATTTGGATCTGATTAACTTGTGTGTGTGATGTTTTTATTTATGTCCAAATATTTTTATAGATGATGTAAAAATATAAAATACAATAAATTTGTGCACATATACAATGAATTTTCTTTTTACATTTTAGTTCTTTCACTTTACTTCCAATAAAATATTTAAAAGTATAAAAATGGCGAACAATCTTTGGTGCCTTCTGACACCAGTGATAAATGCTTTTAATATATCAAAACAAAACACAGCATTATTAGTTTCTTGTTAAATTTTTGCTTTATTATAATCTTGTCAGAGTAATAACTTTTCTCTCTCATCTAAGAAAATTTTGTTTGCATAATTTGAAACACTATGAATATATTAATTATCGCAAATTCTTCTTTTTCCTTAGATATTTTCCCATTTTCTGTTAATGTATTGAAGTACAATAACATTTAAAAGAGTATTAATCTTTTTTTCTAAAATAAATATTAGCTTCTCATGACTTATTGTTCTCATATATCACCAGAATTCATTTTATCTTCTGTAGGATGTTTCACATCGTTTATAGAGACACTGGCTTTAAATTTCCTTCTAAGCACTGGCATCTATCAACTTCAGGTAAAAGGTGATGAGGATGACCCCAAAACATAAGTTAGGAGAATTTAACTCTCTTTTAATTAATTTTCTAAAATCTTCAGGAGAGTAGCTTGGCAACTGACTTGTGAGTGAAGGGCACCTGCCTGCTGCTCCAGGAAATGCAGGTTCAACTTCCAGCACACACACACACGTGCAAGGGGATCCAACGTCCTCCTCTACCATGCCTCGCACCAGGCACACACATGGTGCAAAGACATGCATGAAGGCAACATTCCCATACTCATAAGAATAAAATTCTATTTGAAAATAAAAACGTCAATCAAAATTGATATTACAGTCTCCTCAATAATGTGAAAACTCAGTGGAGATCCAACATAGTCAGGGAATATTGTCCAGTGACATTTGACTTATAGAGAAAATTTATGTTACAGTGATTAGGGCACTTTAGACTTTTTGCTTTTCTTAGGTCAATTTTTCTCAGTCTTTAAAAAGGAGTTTCATCTATCTCATAAAATATATTGGCATTAAATTTTTATTTTTTATTTATTATTTATTTAATTTTTTTTTTGGTTTTTCGAGACAGGGTTTCTCTGTGTAGCTTTGCACCTTTTCCTGGAACTCACTTGGTAGCTCAGGCTGGCCTTGAACTCACAGAGATCCACCTGGCTCTGCCTCCCAAGTGCTGAGATTAAAGGCGTGCGCCACTGCCGCCAGGCGGCATTAAATTTTTATAATGATACTTTATATTTTGTTTATGTAGGGTTTTTAACAATTTTTAAATGCAAAAAAATATTTTTAAAAGTAATTTCTTATCTTTTATAATGTTACTGCATATACATTACAGAAATGTATATTTAAAAATTAAAATGCATTATCTCCTATATACTACTACATCTTAAAATTTAAAGTTATTCTGCCACATTTATATGTACTTTCTCATTGAATTATCCATAGTTTTAGTGTCAACAATCTCTTAGCACTAGATTCACACTGGTTAACATTAGTTTTTATTACATGCATATTATCTATAAGATTTTGTTTAAAACTGAAATTACCTGTATGACTTAAACTCAACCATAAAACAAGCAGGCCCCTTGTTTGTTTTTTAGGGGTGGTTTCACTTTTTGAGTTGTATATGTATCTCTTTTCTTGTGCCAGTGGCTGTAATTTGCATTTTCCCCATAAAATTTTTTATGTAACTTATCAAATCAATCATCATAAAGTTTTCCATAGTACAGCTAGTTTTTATTTTTAATTTTAAATATCACTTTGTGTACATTAATCAAACTATCTAACTCTCTTATAATTTTCATTATTACTTTTAAGAAAGATTTTTTTTTCAGTTTTCTTTATTTGGTCTTTGAGGATGTCATACAGAGATGTACAACCTATTTTAATCATATCCACCACATTTGCCCTCCACAATCTTCTCTTAGAGAATACTCCTCCTTCTCCCTCCAGTTCATGTTCTTTCTCTCTTTTAAATGTGTAAGCTACTTAATGCACTTAGAGATGCCCATGCATGTCCTGATGTAGAGTCATCCACTGGGACTTGGGCAACCTACACAAGGCCACACTCATGAAGAAAAATAAGCAGTCATCAAGTGTCAATAATTCTCATTTAGATATTAGATGTGATCTCCTCTCCCTCATTCATCTTTTAGTATTGTTTGGTATGCTTCCATACAGTCAACCACGACTGCTGTCCATTCATGTAAGCAAGGATCATATAACCTCCAGAAGACACCATTTTGCAGAAGTAAACATTTTTTAAAAATTTTTAATATTATGAATGTATGTTTCTGTATATTTGATAAATTTGACAAGAGGTCAAAACCTTCCTAGTATTATTCTCTTCATTGTATAACTGTGCTGTATTTGCTGACAGATGGTGTTCTGTTCTAATACCTACGGCATTCATCATGCTACTTACTTTGGATATTTGAAAAGTCCACCAACAAGGCAAAACAGGTGATTGGTTTGTTAAGTGTATGAGGGTGGTATAAAAAGCTGTATATCCCACTCATTTGAGAATTACTGCTGCTAGCTTTGTGGGTTAGAGTGTGGTGGGATTTTTCATTTTCAGTAATGAATCTTCAAGAGAAGATAAGTAGTATTAGTATTTAATACAACATTCCAATTTTCACTTGCTTTAAGATGATTAATTGAGTTTTTCAAATGCATATTGATTTTTTTTCTCTGCTTATTCTGTCAGGTATTAAACAAATTATTTTAAAATGTCCCACAATTTTCAGCCTTTTGTTAGTCAGTTTTCTCTTACCATAATAAAAGCAAAACAAAACAAGAGAAAGCATTTTGTAAGAGGAAAAGGTAATTTTGACTAGCAGCTTTAGAGAATCTGGTCAACCTGGCCTCAGATGTTTTGGTGTAAAGGAAACATAAGCACTGACTTCGTTGCTGGATGGCAGAACACCAGGGAGAAGGAAGAATTCCTTAATGTCAGTAACTCGGGGCTCTGGGATGTCCCAACACCGTTCCTTTCAGAGGTGCAGTACTTGTAGCAGGGAAGCCTTCCCCTTCAAAGCTGTAACACATCCACTGGAGAAACTTTCCCATTAGAGCCGCAATGCCTCAAGTGGGGAAGCTTTTTCTCTCAAAGCTGTAATACTTAGGGAGAGTCTACGACCTCCAAAGTATGGATACCATCAAGGTCCAACCTGGTGAACCAATGGGTTTAATTACAGGGTTACTTACAGGAGTTTGGGTGAGGGGTTACTTACCGGAGCAGAAATGATTTCAAAACAGCTTCATCAACACAGCCTACCCCAGCATGGGTGAGAGCTCACAAACCTGGGAACTTGGAGTATTCTACACAGTCTGCAGGCAGCTCAATAGGTTGGAAAGTGTCCTTTCCAGGTGCCATATTGGTGTAAACCTCTTCTAAGGAGCTGGTCTGGCTTCTGTTTCTTCCAGACAGCTCATCTGGTCTCAGAGTTTCTGTACAGATTTGCTTGTCTGAGGGTCTTCATTGAGGCTCAGCTTTGTTGGCCTGACAGGTATTCTCAACTTTTGTTGTCTACTTTGGTAGGCTACTTTTTTTGTTGTCTACTTTGTTTGTCTACTAGTGAATCTAGTCAGTTTCAGGGACTTCTGAAGCTACTTTGAGTTGTCTATCTTCCTTCTATGAATCTTCCCAGAACGATGGAGTGTTTCAATCTCTAAGAAAACTATTACCCAACAAATCAATAGTTATAAAATATCCTTTTGTATGAGATGCCGAGATTAAACAGCCTCCGGCCTACCACACGCTGAGCATGAGATCTCCCAATAACTTATAACCACAATCTCACAAAATGCACTTTTGATCATCAGTAACATTTTTTAAAAAATATTTATTTTATTATTTTCAATTATGTTTCTTTGGGTAGGTATTTGCATGTGAGGGATCACGTCTAAGGAGTCCAGAGAGACCATGGGATTCTCTAAAGCTGGAGATGCAGGCAGTTGTGAGCCATCTGGCCTGGGTGCTGGGAACTGCACTCAAGTCCTTTGGAAGAGCAGTAAGTGCTCCTAGACAAAGACTCATTTCTCCTGCTCTAGTAATAATGGCTACCGTCTGTTTTCCTGAGAACTGGGAGCAAATGGTCTCATTCTAGTGGAAGACAGAATTCTAATACACGTAGTTACAGATTTTCCTTTGAGTTTGGTTATTACTGAAAGATGTTAAATTTATATACAGTCAATGGTCTTGATCTAATTTTTAGTATTCTAGATTTTAATATTCTTAACTTGAACACATTCGAGTGATGCATTTCTTCTAACTTATATAACTGGGATATACATCCAAAGTGCTCTTGGTTTATCAACATATGCAGTCTTTGAAAAAATAATTATTCTCACACCAGTTGGGAGCTGTGTGTTTTACCAATAAGATCCTTAAAATAATCACAAAGAGTTATACATTACTTAAGGCCACAAGCATTCAAGATAACAGACAGAGAATTGTATGCTCTCCTCTACTACGAATTAGATAGCAGTATCTCTTAGTTAGTATCTTGACATGTCTTCTCTCGTTTCATTTGTGGACTAAATTTTATTCACAGAAAAGGCCTACATTGATACCTTGGAGTATGACTGTTTAGAAGTAGGATTGTTGCAGAAGAAGTCATTAGAGGAGGTCCTAATCCAATATGGCTCTTGTCTTTAGAAGAAGCTGATATAAAAACACTATAAACAGACACGGAAGACTAGCCAAAACCAAAGGGAAGACTGCACATGACATGGAGAGGGAACACAGAATGCAAGCAGCCCACCTCTACCAAGATTTAGATCATGGTTCCGGCTTCCAAGTTGACAAGATAATCAACTCCTTTTGTCTAAGGTACAGAGTCTGCAGAGCTCAATAAGACAACACTACAAATTAGTGTATCCTCCAATGAGCATACATGCATACATCTGAGGGATGTTTAATTTGTATAGAGCATGTTTATAAAAATGCAAGCACAGAGGACATATTCTACATTTTAACGTCAGCAAAATTTTAATTTCACTTGCAATTTTAGGTAATCTTTTAACTTGAGAAAAGTTATATGCTTACAGAATTGCTAAACCGTACAAAAGTCCCCTTATTATTAACATCTTACATGAGAATATATCTGGAGCAACTGACACAATATTGTTAACACAGTATCAATTAATGAATAGTTTTAATATATCTAAATTATTCATTCTGAATTCTAAACATGTGTTCTTATTATTATACTTTGTATGTATATCTGTTTCCTGAGGGTCCACTTGCAAGCTACAGAAATTAGAAATAGTGAGCATTAGTATCTGAAGCTTTATTTTTATTTTTCAATGCTGGTGATTAACATGTAAAGAAAAAGCTCCACTACTGAGCTACAAATCCCCAGCTCCAGTGTACTAGACAAGGTCTTTCTATGTATACTTATTGTGTCTAGTCTCCAACCCAAGATACTCCCTCCTCCACCTCCCAAATACTGGGATTTGAAGTATGTTTTACTTGAAGTCTGAGTAGGGAGACAAAGAGAGAGAAAGTGAGAGAGAGGGGAGAGAGAGAAAGATAGAGAGAGAGAAAGAGAAAGAAACAGATTGACAGAAAGATAGATAGAGACAGACACAGATACACAGAGCCCTAAATCTCCATGACATGACTTTAAAGATTCATTAAATTTTATAGTGTGTTTGAGTGCTTTGCCTGAATGTATGTGTTCAGCATGAATTTCTGGTGTTTGTGGATGTCAAAAGAAGGCACCAGTTGCCCTGCACATCTGGTTACAGAAGGTTGTGAGGCTGTAAGCAGTCGTGCAGGTGCTGGGAACAAAACCCGGGCACTCTGCAAGAGAAACAAGCACTCTTAACTACTGAGATATCTTTCCAATCCTGCATTACATGACTTTTGATATGTTTATTTAGTATCCCCTAATTTCAGGATAGCTGTTATAATTCTAACATCAAGTAAAGTCACTTAAATCTATTATTGACACTTGATGACTATCTAGAAGCTGATCAAGATTTTTGGAATTTAATTTTCATACTATTTTCTGATCCCAAGTTCTTTCATCCCTTGAGTTGACTCAGCTTAAGAATATTTTGTTTTTCCTGCATGTGTTGTTGCCATTCCATTTTGTGGAATGCAGTGCTTCTTCTTTTGTCTACACATACACACACACACACACACACACACACACACACACACACACACACTAGAATAAATTAATAAAAACATTTATGTATAGATTGAGTCCTCCACCGACTGTTCATCTAAGTATCTTTCTACTGCCTGTTCCATGCTGATCTCTCAAACTTGGGGAGAGAGGGTATGATGTAGAGTCTCAATTTAGCGCTGGTCACTCCATAGCATATTCATCTCTACAAGTTAACATATCTTTGTTCTCTGTGTCAATGGCCATCTACTGTTAAAAATATCTTATCAGATGATGGTTGAGAGAGACACTAATTTGTGGGTATTATTATAAGTCATAAGACTTAATACTATGGTTTAATACTATGTCTATTTTGGGTAACAATAGCAGTAGGTGCTCCTCTAGGGCCTATGACTTCTCTAACCACAGCTGTTTGGCACTAATAATGGTACCAGGCGTAGGTTTGGTCTTGTACAGCAGGCCAACAAGTGATTGGTGACTTCCATAGCATTCATATCACTAATGTGCAAGGGAACACAACTTGCCAGGCTAGTCATGGTTGGAGCTTGCAGGGTTCACAGCTTGGTGAGAGTGATTGTAAATTTCTTCCTCTGCTAGTATGTATATCACTTTTCAGTGGTATGACGTCGAGCCATTAGGGATGAAGCTTGTAGGACAGTATCAGCTTCCCCCCTCTCCATGTTCTGTGATTTAAGGGTATGGGAGGCTCTCCATCCTCCCGGGGATGGACCAAAATACATGCATATGTAAGCAGCCCTTAATGAACTCTGTGGGTTTAAAATAAACAGAGTACATTAAGTAAAGTGCAAAAAATGACAGAGAGATAGAGAAGGAAAATGGAGGAGAGAGAGGATGGGGAGAATGTATTGTTTCAAAATACATTATATGCATGTATAATTCCCTAAAATGATAAAAAAATTATTATCAAGATTTATTGAATAGGTAGTCTTTATAATAAAACATAACAAATAACAATTTAAACAGAAATATTTTACAATTGTTTTTGAAATTAACATTTTTGACATATATTTTTCAATCTGGGCTCCATTTACCACCAGTTTTAAGAATTATCTTTTATTCTACTATCATTTTTCCTTCTCAGAAAGAAACTGAAAAAACTTTATTATATGTAACACGAATTTCTAAACACTCTTATTAAATAAAAAACTCAGGGGAGCCAAGTATTGGGGTGAATTCTGAAAGATCAGAGAAGCAGAACAAGCCACTTCCAACCTCACCTTGCCAACTTCTCAGCTGGTCTTGTTTACTCAAACTGAAAGCCTCTGAGTCCTCACCCCAATGGATCTCAGCTGAACTGCTGCTCAAAAGTCTACAAACTTAAAAAGCCTCTAGTTTCTGGTCTTCACACCTTATATACCTTTCTGCCTCTTGCCATCACTTTCTGGGATTCAAGACGTGTGTCTTTCCCGAGCAAAGACATGAGATCTCAAGTGCTGGGATTAAAGTTGTGTGCCACCATACCTGGCTCCGTTCCTAGTCTGGCCTTGAACTCACAGAGATCCACACAGATCTCTGCCTCCCAAGTGATAGAATTAAAGGCATGTGTGCTACCGTTTTCTGGCCTCTGTATCTAAACTAGTGGCTGTTCTGTTCTCTGACTCTCAGATAAGTTTATTAGGGTGTACAATATATTGGGGGGACACAATATCACATTTCCCCTTTTTGTCTAAAATAAAAAAATTATAACTAGTGTAAGAAAAAGTATATTCAATAAGTATATAAAATATATACAGTCAAGAATTATATTAACAATGTATAGTCCATTAACATTTGACAGATTCAGACAAAAAACTCCATTATATATATTAACAATGTCCAATCCATTAACATTTGACAAATTTAGACAAAAAAACTTTATTATTTATCCTATTTTGGTGAGTCCAATACAAAATTTATATACAATATAGAAAAACACAATCCAATGTAAAATATTTAAAACAAGTAGTTCCTTTATAAAAGTAGATTCAATAATCTACCTTTTTATAGTGGCTGTTCTGTTCTCTGACCCTCAGATAAGTTTATTGGTATGCAAAATATATTGGGGGACACAATATCACCACAATTATACATTGTTAACTTATTATGCATCATAAGATGTGACCTAGATGCTATGTACATTGTTTGACATTGTTCTAATTAAACATGGTAAAGAATCAGGACCAAGATACCTGATGAGGACTCATTAGGTTTTAAGGCCCTAAATGTACACATTTCTGTTTAATCTTAACACTGAATAAAATATAGTTTCTCGTTGTACTCTTTCACTCAACGCAGGAAGTTGGGATGCTAATAGTTCAATAACTTGATCCTCAAATAAAATATTAAGAAATCTGGAAAAAGGAGTTTGAACACTAACTTATAAACCTGGATTGTGTTGACAACAATGTTGTAATTTTCTAGACAGATCCTTGAGATGGACCATTCCAGCAATCCGGCCCCAGCAACCAAGTGGGGTAAAGAAGGGCTAGTGCTTCATCAATGCTGCAGCAATCTCTGTAGGGGAAAGAATGAAGCTGGGACAGTTAATGATGATATGCAAAGGAACATTTGTCATTTTGGATAGTTGACCAGCTCCTGGTATTAATTCATCTATAGATGTGGGACATTAACCAGGTACCATCAAAGCAGGGCTAACTGGTGGGGTTAGAACTAATAAGAAAGCAACAGCAATCTCTCTCTCTCTCTCTCTCTCTCTCTCTCTCTCTCTCTCTCTCTCTCTCTCTCTCTCACACACACACACACACACACACAGAACCAAAAACTAAACCTAAAACAAAACAATCTCCTCTATCCTCTAGTCGCACTACAGTTTCTCAATAGCAAGTGGCTGTCAGTTTTCCACGCATATATTTCACCCAAGTTCATTTTGAAAGAGTTTTGTTTGTACGTAACCAATCCAATGATTTGATTTAAATTCTGTGATCTTTAATAATAATACTTACATGGATTAATTAGCTTCAGAAAACTTAAGACTATATCATGTTACATAGATGTACAGAAACATATATATTAGCATATTATTATGAGTTAAATTTAATTAACTCTTTGTCTTACATTCCTTCATCCCCTGAAGCTGTATATTTTAGTATCAAGTAAATACATAAGAAGTCAGCTCCCTAGCATGCAGACTCATCATTAGGTATGAGCAGATTTCTTTTTTATAAATCTTTACTTCAATATAAGAACTTTAAAAAACTATTTTTAGTGATAAGCACAAGAGTAAAGTATCTGTGAGGAAACAGAGTTCATAATAACAAATATAACATATCTTCAGACTGTCCTTTTACTGTTTATAGCTATAATTTTCATAGTTCTTCATAATATGTATCAACATTGTTTCTCCATGTTAAAGGATGATTACATTATGTGAGCCTTGTGTTCAAGAAAATAGAATCTATATCAGGACAGTTTCAGAGTATCTATTAAAATGTTTGACACTAAATGAATGAGGAGAGTATTTGAGTATAGAATGCTTGCTTTCCTATTATATGGCAATAATGAGCTAGGGAAATATATATCTTTAAGCAACCTCAAATCTATATTTTAAATTTTGGGCCTGGAAATTCAATTTACTAATATTTAGATTATATTCTCCTTTTATTTGTAGTTTTCAGTTGTGTAAATTAAAAAGTATATTTTTTATATCTATTATTATAAATATATTCAACTGTTTATATTACATCGTTTCTACAGGCATTGTTTCTAAAAGTTTATTATTTTGATTTAATTACTCCAGTTGTATAAGTTGAATTTTAGAGATCAAAACACTTTGGGATTGCAACACTCATCTATAAACTTGTCTTAGATAGGTTCTATTGCTCTGATAACACAACCAAAAGCAAGTTGCTTTGGGATGGGTTTATTTCAGCTTATATTTCTACATCACAGTTTAACATCAAAGGATATAATGGAAGAAACTTAGGGCAAAAATCTAGAAGCAGAAATTGAAACAGAAGCCATGGAGGAGTGCAGTTTACTGGTTTGCTTCTCATGGCTTGCTCAGTGTGCTTTTTTATACAACAGGACCCCCTGCTCAATGGTAGCACTGCCCACAGCAAAATAAGCCCTCTAACAGAAAGTGATACCCCACAGGCTTGCCTGCAGGCCATTCTGGTGGGAACATTTTTTCAGTAGAGCTTTCCTCTCAAATGATGCTTGTTTGTGTTTATTACACATACACACACACACACACACACACACACACACACACACACACACTGTAACTGGAACAAATATTTATTTTGCTTTTTTGAGTTTTGGGATTGTTTTGTTTGTTTTGTGTAACGGGTCTTTCTCTGTCCCGCCAGCCAGCTCCCAAATAATGACACAGAGAATTTTTTTTTTAATTATGAAACCTTGGCTTTAGCTTAGGTTTGTTTCTAACTAACTTTTATAACTTAGATGAACCCATTTCTACTCATCTACATGCTACTGTATGACTCATGGCTTTTACCTCTTTTTCTACATGTCCTGCTTCCTCTGTGTCTTCCTGGTGACCCTCTCATGCCTCAATTCATTTCCTCTTCCTCTCTCCCTCTACTCAGAAGTCCCACCTAACTTCTTCCTGCCTAACTACTGGCCATTTAGCTCTTTATTAAACCATTCAGAAGGTGCCTTGGCAAATACACATTTTCACTGTTTACAAAAAGATTATTCCACAACTTTTCCCCATTTTTGTCTAAATAAAAAGGAAAGATTTTAACTTTAACACAGTAAATCTATAAACAATAAAAACAATTATTAGGAATTGTCCAAACAAAAGGGAAGGTTTTAACTCTAACAAAGTGAAACTGTATACAATAAGAACAATTTTCAAGTAAGAATTACATTCATATGTCCAGTTCATGTATATTTGACAAATTTGGAGAAAGTACCATATTATCTATCCTATCTTAGAGAGTCCAAAGTTTTATATCTAAATCATTTTTTATCATAGCTTGTATTGCCAACTCAAAAATATCTTTTTAGACCTTAAAACATTTTCTTAGATAAATAACTTAAGCTTTTATGTCTCTCAACCTTATACATTTTACATCCCTTTTGTAAGTTTCTTTTCTACAGTTTGTGACAAAGAAAACTGTAACTATACCTATCTTGTCTTCAATTCCATCAGAGACCTGAGAAGGATAAAATATTACTTGAGTAAACAGGAAGCGCTGAGCAAACAACTTTCAAAACTAAGAAATGACAGAGACAGCGGCTGCCTGGACAGTCTCCCCAAGGTTCCTCTGCAACATTGTGGCACCCGTCTTTGACCCATAGGCCTAAAATATCTGACAGACTTTTCTGTGAAGCAAGAATTCTGAAAGACTGTCCTACCTTGTCTTGGCAAAGTTAGCAGGTGCCTTCTTTTGTGTCACACTTGTCCGCTTTGGACAGCATACTGTCAGCAGTCAAGGCAAGGGACTAACTTTGCCACGTAGAATACAAACTCCATATGGAGTTTCTTCAATGCCCATTGTCTTTTTATGAAGTACATTGGTGCTGCCAGGTGTAGAAGTATCTCATTGTCATGAAAAGCCTTAGGTTAGTAAAACATTTTAAATGTCATATTATGTAGGTCTTTGAAGTGCTTGAAGACCATCTATTTTATATCTCTGTTTGACCTTGAAAACATACCTAACATGACTATAAGTTTGATTGTTAGAGATGACTAACTACTAACCTTTTTTTCTTTATTATTCTAAATAGCTTTCAAAGACTAAAACTTTATATTACATTTTTAACTGAGCTGCATATGTACAGTACCTTAAACATGAGTAGAAACACATATACAGTAAACAAAATAACCTTAAATGTATATCAATATATAAAAATCCATACCAATGTAAAATATTTATGACTAGTGGTTGTTCAAAAGTAGACTCAAAAATCCACCCTTTTATATCATCATTTAAATACTATATCCCCTTTTCCCCCATCAGAAACAGATCCCAGAACCTAATCTCCTTTGTTTAGCTTTTTTTTCTAATAATAATGAGTTGTAACCAATTCCCCTCTCCACAGCAATGATAGACATCCATAATCCCCTGAAAGGACAGAAGCCACTCATTCCACCACTTGGTAATGTGGACATTGTCTTCTCTAGACTGCTTCCTGTTGTTTGCAGGTGATGGCAGCTTTAGGAGACCCTGAGAAAATTGAGATAATGGTAAAGTTCTGGGAGAGCTAGCTGTACTACTTTTGTTTAGTCTCTGTGTGATGGAAAAGTGTAGAGCTGATCTGAAGACTTGACTAGATAGTTAGTGAGGCTGGCCCATCTTAGCAAGCAGCTTTGAAGTTGTTCTGGATATAGACTTTTGAGGAAATGCAATAGGCATTCTGAGAGATGGGATCACCTGGGCTACTTGTCTTTATTGGTTGTTTGGTCCTTTTTTGGAAAACACACAAACACATAAAACTTTTAAAGGTAACATATATCTTTATTAACACAAGTACAGAATGTGCAATGTGTACTATTCGGCTAAAAATCATTTTTTGTTTTATATTTGAGCAGGTAAAAGGCATCTGTCAAGTTTATGAGTCTCTTTGGACTGTATAACCAAACCTCTATCCATGCCATGGGAAAGGATTAATAATTCATGAAGATTCTATAGCTGGCAATTTATCATATTTCATCCCGTCTCAGAGCTGCTCACATAGTAGCTCTTGTAACTTAAATTAACCCATATCCATTAATCTATATGCTGCCACATGACTTGTGGATGCTACCTCTCCTCCTACATGTCCTGCTTCCTCTGTGTCAGTCTGATGACTTTCTTACACCTCAATTCATCTCCTCTTCCTCTCTCTCCACCCAGAAGTCCTGTCTAACCTCTTCCTGCATAGCTTTTGGCCATTCAACTCTTTATTAAACCAATCAAAAGGTGCCTTGGTAAAGACATATCTTCACAGTGTACAAAAAAAATATTATTCCACAACAGGTTTTTTTTTTGAGTTTTTTGTTTTTTGTTTATTTTGTTGTTGTTGTTGTTGTTGTCGTGGTGGTGGTGGTGGTTTGCTTACATTCTCCATAACCCTGCATTTTCATCTTAGCAAGGAAGGCACTTGCTAAATTCTACATATATTAAATAGTCAAACAGGCTTGAGGGTTTTTGTTTATTTGGTTGGTTGGTTGGTTGGTTGGTTGATTTTTGTTTTATTTTTTTAACAAAAGCAAGAATGAGAAATGGTCCTGGGAATTCATGACAGGTGACAACTTCTGCAAACAGTCACTGGGTACTCCAGCTGGTGACAATCCCTAATGCTACAGCTCCATAAGCAAGGACTGGCTGGGAGCCAACACGACTTTTGGAATTTAAAGAACCTGTCTGGATGAAGCTCTCTGGCACTGACCTAAATGGAGATCACAGGCTGGCTTAGACTTTCAGAGTCTAAGAATTAATGCACCTTTTATCAAGGGCAGTACAAGACAGAGACAAAAGAGGAAACATTGTATTTCCTTCCTATATTGACAGATTTTTCCCATTTTATAGATGTAAAGAAAAACAAAGGAATCATAACCAAAAAGCCAAAAAATGGAGGAATACTTCATGTTCTAAAGACAAAATATGCTCAGTGTATGCTTTATGAAAACATTTTCTCAAAAACTATTCAAATTAAGGATGTGAAGGTCATTGTATTCAGAGGTCAGAAACCTGAATGAAGAAATGTTAATGTTTTATATTGAGTGTTATTCTTCATGGAAAATGATCAACTTTAGGCAGACACAAAGTAAAAGTTGGTGTGATTATAGATGTCTTCTCATTTCAGCAAAATAACTGAGCATTTTATATTTTACTCCTGTTCTTTAAAGAGTACAAAGGAAAGCTTTAGGATCTTCAGAAAAGGTTTGCATGGCAGATCTGAAAGTTATTGCTAGTTACCTATGAGCTCCACTGCAGGCCTGCACAACTCTATGAGTCCTAAACTAGACTCTCTGACACAGAACACCATCCATCTTCCTACATACAGCCACAGTCTGAAATGTCCTAGATTATAGCAAGAAGATTTCTAGCTATTTGTTTTTGTTTGTTTGTTTGTTGTTGTTGTTTTTGTTTTTTCCACTGTCTGGAGTATCCAAGATATGATGGATTATGTGGTAATACCAAGTGAATTTGTTAGGGTCTCTGAATTGCTCCAAAGACCACCAGACATGTATTAAATCAGAAAGAGCATTTATTTCTCTAGAGCAAAAATCTCAGCATACAAGCATCTACCATTCATATAAAATGGCAACCCCAGGAAAGAGCATGCAGACTCCTTGTAAGCATTAAGAAAGGAACACTGGGGGGGGCGGTAAGTTGATCTTTAAAATGATTGATGAGGAAGGTTCTGAGGGATATGGGTTGATTCAGGATTGGTTGATAGTTTTAGTGGTTAGGGACTTTCCAGCAGCAGGATGGGAGAAGCTATCCTTGGTAAGCATAAGGCTATGAGGTGCCTCCTGATTGGTTGCCCTTGGGTCCTGTTTCTTCCAAGAACTGCTTGTTCAGTTCCAGTAAATTGAAACCTGAAACTGAGGCCTAGTGTCTGACAGGCTATTAAGAGCCTGTCATGCCATTTACTTGGCTCTCTCAAATTCAAATTTTGACAGACACTAGCAGTGGGGATGTATTCTTCAAATTGTGTGACTATTCTAGATCCACTTTTTCTGTATCTAGAGTTTCTTCACACTGTAACCAAGGCTAACGAAGCAAGGTCAGTCTTTAACATTTCTGGTCACATAACAGGATAAATAATACAGGGGAAACTATGTCTTTGAAAGCTTTGTCCAGATCTGACATGTCATATTTTTTACTACATTGTATTGTCAAGCAGAGCTTATTACAAGTATTCTTAGGTAATATTTTCTAGATGGCATCAAAGAAAAAAATTTAAACCATTTTCTTGAATGTGTTTCTAGACTAGTAAGATACCCATGGGCTGAAAATAGCAAATTAAAAACTATACAATGGGGTAAACATACAGTTTAGGTCTTGACCAGCTCAAGCTTACATGTAGGCTTTAACAGGAACCATTAGTTTATAGGATGAATTTATCAAGCTCAAAAGAAGAAAAAAATAATGAGAAATCCTTTTGAAAATATCATAAATATATCCCAGAAACTTCAGACCTTTAAATGATATTAATGGCATACATTACATAAAATAGACAAGCTTACAATGCTAAAAAAAATAACCACATTAGTTTGAAAACATATAAAATAAAGAGGACATCAATTTTACAACTTAAATAAAAAACTGAGGAAATCAAAATTGTTTCAAAAGATGCCAAATATCATTGTTATATCCCATGTTAATCCACATTAAATCACTTATGAAATTAGGAATAGAAGGGAAACTGATTTAAGTTGTTGTGTTCAGAAAGCTAAAACAAAATTTTATATATTGAAATATAGAGAAGTTCTCTTTGAAAGCAGAAATAAAGCAAAGAGATGAATTCATAAGACTACATTGAATACCATACATTGGAAGCAGCAACCAGAGCATTAAGAGAACTAGTTGGGTTAGGCTTGTTGGAATTAAATAAGAGTTTCTAAAATGGAGCTAAAAACAGCTTCATGTCTTAGGCAAGGCATGAGCTACAGTATGGCAGGTTCCCAGCGGCATGTGGGCTTGAGTGCAGTAAGGCAGATTTCCATCACGGCACACAGTGGCATCTCCAAGCTGCACAGTACACTATGTGACAGATATGGATTTTGCTAGTACAAAAAAAAAAAGAGAGAGAGAGAGAGATTTCTGGGCTACATGCTGCTGGATGGAGGCATGGACTTACTGCTTCCCAGAGTTGGTGGTAAGCATGGTTCCCCCAAAGACTATCTCCACCGTGTTGGAGAGCTGAGATGGGCAAAGCCAGCAGCCAAAGCTGCCATTTCAGTCCTAGTCATTCTACAGTTTAAAAAAAAATAGATTCACTGTAGCTGAAAGTTTTCCTGTGTCTGCCCAGTCCGCAGTCACTCAGACCCAAGTAAACACACAGAGGCTTATATTAATTAAAACTATTTGGCCATTAGCTTAGGGTAACTACTGACTAGCTCTTACACTTAAACTCAACCCGTTTCTGTTAATCTATATGCTGCCACATGTTCAGTGGCTTAACCTGTGTCCCGTTTTATGTTGTTCCTTTGGTGGCTTGCTGGCAGCTCTCCTGACTCAGTTATTCCTCTTCCCAGAATTGTCTTCTCTGCTTATCCCACCTATACTTCCTACCTGGATACTGGCCAATCAGTGTTTTATTTATCAACCAATCAGAGCAACACATTCACAGCATACAGAACGGCATTCCCCCATCACTTCCCCTTTTCTATCTAAACAAAAGGAAGGTTTTAACTTTAACCTATTAAAATTACATATAACAAAACAGTTATCAAGCAAGAATTGCAGTTACAATATCTAGTCTATTTGTATTTGACAAAATTAAAGAAAATATTCCATCTATCCTATATTTGTGAGTCTAAGGTTTCATATTTAAGTTATCTTTTATCATAACTAAGGAAAATTATAACTATCTATTCTTTAACTAAACATCAAAGACCCTAGAAGGGTATACTATCACCTAAGTACACAGGAAGTGCATTGTAAGCAACTTCCAAAAAATCTAGAATGACAGAAACAGCTGGCTGCCTGGAGAGTCACCTAAAGTTCTTTTGTAATGTTGGGGCATCCATTTTCAGCCCATAGATCTAGAGTCTCTCAATTATTTTTTTTTTCTGTGTCCTGTAGAATGTCTGGCAGTTTCTTCTGCAAAGCAGGAACCTGAAGGACCATTTTGCCTTGCAAATTTCAGTGGTCACCTTCCTATGGTTCCTGAATGTCCAGTTGATATAAATTTTGTCTAGTTGTCCGAGCAAGAACAGTTTCTTTCCCAAATGGCTATTTTTGCCAAGAAGAAGATAAATTCCGTATGGAGTGTCTTCAATGCCCATCTTCCTCTTTGAAGTAAATCGGTGCTGCCAGGAGCAGACGTGTCTCATTGTCCAGAAAAGTCTAAGTTTTTAAAACATTTTAAATGCCATATTCTGTAGGTCTTTAAAGTGTTTGAAGATTACCTACCTAACTGAAACCTATCTATGTATACCTAGAAAATTTAACATGACTTCAAGTTTGCTTAGGTAGTAGTATATCCTCCTAGGGTCTTTGATGTTCAGTGAAGACTAAATAGCTGTAATTTCCCTTAGTTATGATAAAAGATAATTTAGATATGAAACCTTAGACTCACAAATATAGGATAGATGAAATATTTTCTTTAATTTTGCCAAATACAAATAGACTAGATATTGTAACTGTAATTCTTGCTTGATAACTGTTTTGTTATATATAATTGTACTATGTTAAAGTTAAAACTTCCCTTTTTAATTAAATAGAAGGGGAAATTCTGTGAAATAATTCTTTTGTACATTTGTTTAATAAAATACTGATTGGCCAGGTAGGAATTATATGTGTGATAAGCAGAGAGGACAATTCTGGGAAGAAGAAGGCTGAGTCAGGGGATGCCAGCCCACCATCCAGGGAGCAGCACATAGTGACACACAGGTAAAACCATGGAACATGTGGCAACATGTAGATTATCAGAAATGGGCCGAGTTTAAGTGTAAGAGCTAATCAGTAGTAAGCCTGAGCTAATGGCTGAGCAGATTTAATTAATATAAGCCTCTGTGTGTTTACCTGGGTCTGAGTGGCTGTGGACCAGGCAGGACACAGAAAAACTTTCACCTACATAGGCTAAATAAGGGAGAAAATTCCTTAGTGTTAAAAATTTACCACTTGCCATTATTTATATATTACATATCTGGGTCAAAAGAAGTCCAGTACATATTGTAAAGAAGCAATTTTACCTTAAGATATAGGAGAGAATATTTTCAAGATACAAAAATTAAACAATAAAAATCAGCTATCCTTGTGTAACTCAAATATGTCAATAATTAAAACAAAATCAGAATATGATAAAATTTTAGCATTGCCTTTGTAAGGTACATATAAATTTAATAAAAAATTTTATTGATAAAACATTTTAAAATACAGAATATGAGCCTGGCAGCAGTGGTGCATGTCTTTAATCCCAGCACTTGGGATGCAAAGCCTGGAGGATATCTGTGAGTTCAAGGCCAGCCTGGTCTACAGAGTGAGATGCAGGACAGGCACCAAAACTACACAGAGAAACTCTGTCTCAAAAAACAAAAAAATAAAAAACAAAAAAATTCAGAAGACAAAATCATAATATGTAATACAATCTATTTTCTTGCTATGGAAAATTCACAATTATGCAATTATTGATTCTCCCTAAATTTTCTAATGAGTCAGTGCAATTTAAATCAAATCTTAATAGGCATACATATGTGATTTTGACAACCTGAAATCCATAAATGAAAATAAAATTTTATTTAAAATATTCAAGATACAATAATAACCAAAGGAAAAAGAAATTGGAGAACTTATACATAAAAAAAGTTATAAGTCTAGTATAACTAAACATTGTGTTTTCAAAAAGAGGAATAGAGAAACATACAGATAGAGAACAATACATATGACACAGGAACACATTCAGGACCTTAGTCCCACTCTACCATAGTACCATAAGGAGAAATCTATTACTTTGCACGTCTTGGGGATAGAGATATGAAATCAAGGATCAGTGGGTCTCTGTTCCCTCTGAAACTGAGACAGATATTGGGTATGAGTTCTGGGGTCAAGGATATAGGCTCACAAGGAGCTGGAGATGGAAGAAGATGTATGCCTGATAAAAATATGAATCATTATTTTATATTTACATAAAATTACATATGACACATGTAGTTGTGTGTGTATTAATTATGTTGTTCAGGATGATAATACTACCTTCATGAGCTGTAGATTATCTAAAACAACATGAGCACCACACATGAGAAACCTCTTTTAGAGTTACTGGTCAAAGGATTCCAAGAGAATCCCCAAAGTGACGTGGTCAATGTACTTGGTTGCCTCCCAGAAGTGGAAGATAAGTAGCTATTGTTGAAGATAGATATTCTTTGCACCTAAGATTAGAAGGATGTGAGCAGACACTGACATACAAAATCCTCTTCCCTGAGAAATAACTTTCACAGATCCAGAAGGAGATATGAAAGCTGCTAATGGAAGAAATCAATAAATATTTCTACCCAGCTTTGAGCCATACCTATGTATCTCAATAATGACTACAATGGAAAGATAACTCTAAAGGTACAATAGCAGGACTTATATCTTGGCAGTAACCAAAAGCTCCCTAATTGGACTCAAGGCCTGCTTAACAGGAGGGACATCATGACTGGTACTGTAAAATTAGCCAATTAAATGTGGCTAGTGATGTCATGAATCTTAAAAAAGAACTGACTACTGATACTTTCCTAAATCACTGTAATTCCTAACTATGTTCTAAATACTTATCCTTCTGCCCACAGATAAGTGTAGGTCTTACCCCTCATCAAAGAAGCTTCTTTTCTCAGCATAAGAACCCCATTACAGAAACAATAATTGGTCAAAATGCAGAGAAAAACTGACAATGTGGTACCCTGTGTAGACAAAATTCTAAACAGTCTTAGTAAATAAGAAACAAAGAGCCAAATATAGGTGTAATAGCCGAAGAGATCAGAGAATTAGCAAAGAGCCACTGACAGCCCGTTAGCTTACCACCAAGCTGTAGTTTCCCACACCAGAGAGCTTTTTCCTGTCTGACTTGTGTTTTTATTGCCTTTCTGTTCTGCCTTCTCATTGGCTCTAAGCCTGTCTATACAGACTTCCAGGTCTCTATGGTTGGTGCTGGAATTAAAGGCTCATGTCACCATGCTTGGCTGTGTCCTTGACCACATAGAAACTCTGCCTACCATGTGATCGGATTAAGGGCATGTGCTACCACCGCTTGACTTTTGCTTATGGCTTGCTATGTGACCTCTAATCTCCAGGCAAACTTTATTTATTAACATACAAATAAAATTACATTTCAGTACAAATAAAATATCACCACAACCCTGTCCTAATTGATACAGCTACAACAACCCTTGTACCTAAGGCTCAGGGAACATTTTGGAAGAAGGGATGGAAAATCAAGAGGACCTGGAAGTCTACTGTGAGATTGTAATTTATAGCTATAAGAAGGAAACAGTACCCATAAAATCTCACTCATGTGACTGTGTAAACAAGACCTGAACAATTCTAACACCAGCTGACACCCCAATGAAATTTCATGGGATCCCACACCTAGACAAAGAGCTACAAGCAATTAGCAAGTGTTGAGAGAGGAAGAAATAGTCTTTCTTAGGAATGAGCCTCTTGGTTGGTTATCCAATATCAAGTGGTCATCCCTAGAAACATATACATGCTGACAATACTGAACAGTGTAGATGTAACCAACTGCCTTATTAAATAAGAGACACAGAGCCAATGTAAAGATGAAAGCCAAAGAGGTCAGAGCTAAGAGTCTTACCCGCTTTCCGCCAGCTAGCCTCTCCCGCCAAGAGACCTCTCCGAAAGGGACTACTTCCTGTGCGTTTGACTTTAAATAAGAGTTCTGTTCTGCCTTCTCATTGGTTGTAAACCCAACTACGTGACTGCCTCGTCACTGCCTCTCTGTACAGACCTCCAAGTCTTCTATGGTTGGTATTGAGATTAAGGGCGTGTGTCTCCAATGCTGGCTGTATCCTTGAACACACAGAGATCTACCTAGTTTAGCCTGCCGAGTGCTGGGATTAAAGGCGTGCACCCACCACCGCCCTGGCTTTCGCTATGTCTTGCTAATAGCTCTGACCCCTAGGCAACTTTATTTATTAACATACAAATAAAATCACATTTCAGTACAAATAGAATACCACTATAGAACAGACTTAGCAGGTTGTGTTTATACAATTGTTAATATGTATAGCAATCATATTCAAAGAAGAGGAGGCTGTGAATTTCAGAGGGGACAGGCAATCTTGGACTGTGTGAGACAGAGAAAGCTAGGTCAGCACTAGTACACATATATTCGCTGCTCTCTACTGACAGTAGCTTTAATGTGACCACCTGTGTCACACTCCTGCTGCCTAACTATCTCTGAAATGTTGGAATGTGCCTTGAACTGTGAGGTAAGTTAAACCCTTCTTCCCCCAAATAGCTTTGGTCAAAGTATTTTATCATGGCAACAGGAAAAGAAACTAAGACACTGTAATGAGTCTTTTTCTGTCCAGCCAGCCAGCTCCCAAATAATGCCACAGAGACTTATTATGAAATTATGATTATAGCTTAGGCTTGTTCCTAAAAAACTCTTTTAACTTAAATTAAACCATATTTTTTATTAATCTATATTCTACCATGTGACTTTTGCCTCTATCTCATTGTTTGCATCCAGCTCATTCTGCATCTGGCTGGCTTCTCTGGCTCTCTTCTTCTCAGAGTCCTCTCTGTGTCTGAAAGTCCCACCTATACATCCTGCCTAGCTATTCTCCATTTAGCTCTTTATTAAACCAATCATAAGGCACCTTGGCAGGGACATATCTTCACAAAAAGATTATTACACAACAAAACACTGTCAATATTTATTGATGCTTTTAAAGCAACTTTATTTAGATATAAATTTACATACTATATAATTCTTACATTTTAAAAGTACAATTCAGTAATTTTTATTTTTTGTAGCCATTCACCATTCACAATAAATTTTACTTATGTAAAAAAGAAACTTTATAATTATTTTTATTTTCCTCCCTTCACTGCTTGTTTCCAAGTAATCAGTTATACTCTTTCCCATCATATATTTCAACCTTGAGCAATTAAAAAATACCCTCTGCTATCAAAAATACATCCTTTCACCAGCATTTTCCAAGTCCAATGGTTTCTAAGCAACAAAGCATCTAGTAACCATTCATTGTTTGGATATTTCTATGAGATCAATATTTTTAGATTCCATATAAAATGAGATCATGTGTTCATGGTCTCTATCAGCCTGGCTTATTTCATTAGTGCAGTTTTTGAAGATTATTCTTGCTATTGCACCTGACAGTACTTCATCTCTTTTTGTAATATTTTTTCCATATTTACTATATTCTCTTTATCCATCCATCTCCTGATGAACTCTTGGATGGGTTATATGTTTGAGTTTTTGTGAACAGTGCTTCAATAATGTGGGAATGAAGAAAACACTTTTCCCTTCACAGTTGCAGTTTTTAGATAGAGAGCCGGTCAGGGTCTGGGAAACACATTGCTGCAGTGCATGGTGGGTATCATTATCTTTAATTTTTTAGTGATCTTCATACTTTTCTAAATACAGACCATACTAAATTACATGGCTGAACAGAGCACACTGAAGTTTCTATTTCTCCTCTTCCTTGTCAAAACTTATCTTTTTTTTTTTTTTCAGGATCAGCCATTCTAATTCAATTTAGATATTCAATGTAGTTTGGATTTGCACTTCCTTGGTGACCATTGATGAATAGTTTTCATGTATTTTTATTTGCTATTTGTATGCCTTCTTCTGAAAATTCTTTTATTCAGGCTTTTATCCAGAGAGTTAAGTTGTTGGACATACTTTCTGTAACATTTCTGGGTAAGTGAGCTACAAACAACAGCCACACTGCAACTGTAAGCTTTTCAGGACACACACATGCACGCATACATGCACACACACACATGAGTATACACAAGTGAGTATGGACAACCAGGCTGAAAAATGTGATTCTAATTCTAATATACCAAGTTAGAAAGAGAATGGAGATTGTGAGATATAATGCCAAGGAAAATGATAAGAAACATTGCTTAGATCAACCCATATATATCCCTAATTCATGTTAATTTACATATAAGTATGTTAATCTACATATAAGTTTGTCTTTATTGTGACCTTATACCTCAAAAAAATAAAATTCATGTGATCATGAGTATTATGTCCATAATTCCTATTTTAATAATAAATTTAAAGAGGAAAAATGTACCTTGAGAGTTCTAAGAAGGCCCTTGATGTTCCTTCACTGCATAGGCCTTCACTGGGTGATTCTTCAGCTTCGAAGTGCATTGAATAAGATGTGGTTAGAACGCTGATGTTGACAGCATAGTCTAGACCATTTATTACAACATGTACCAAAGAAAAGCCATCCTCAAGCAAGCTGATTGCACATCTTACTTTCTTTGCTCATGTTTATTTATAATTACGAACTAAGAGAACAGATTCTAATTGGGATTAGGTAAGTGACCAACATAATGAGATATGAGCAGATTTTTTCTAACTATGTATCAAAGGCTCATGTTTGAATAGGTTCCCTCAACAAACCTCATGAGGCATAAATTGCTTCCTCCCAATCTTGACTTTTAGGTCACATTTGTATATTAAATTTAGTGGCTCAAATAATAGGTAATTCTCAGAACAGATATTACACACAGTCCATGTTTAAATCATGCTTTATGGCAAATCCATGCCTGCTCTGATAGTTAAAATTGCTATGTCAAGTAGACTGAGCCAAGGAACACTCAGAATAGTGAAACATTATTCTAGGTATAGGCTGGTATGTTAGTTATTTTTCGGTTATAATAAAACACCACTACTAAAGGCAACTTAAGGATGACAGCATTTATTTTGGCTTCTGGTTCCAGTGATACAGGGGTGCATCTTGTCAGGGTTTGGTATGGCAGCAAACAGCAGGCATGGTAACAGAAAGAGGAAGATGATTGATCATATCTTTAACTGCACCCATGAATCAGTGAGAGTCAACTAAAAGTGGTGGGAGACTATGAATTCTCTAAGCCTAGTGGAAATACATCCAACATAGAGCTATATTTTCCCAAACAAGACTGAATCTCTCCATAACCTCCTTAAACAGGGCTACCAGCTAGGGAAAAATGAATTGAACATGTGTGCAAATACATGAGTCTGTTGGGGACATTACTCATTTAAATCACCATTGTGTGTGTGTGAGGAGGGAGGTAGTATGAATGAGGCTGAATTTGAATCAATAAATTGAATAAGGTAGATTGATCTTGCCAAAGAAAGTGGCCAACACCCAGTGTGTTAGTCAGAGTTCTCTAGAGTCATAGAATTTATGGAATGAATCTCTCTCTCTCTCTCTCTCTCTCTCTCTCTCTCTCTCTCTCTCTCTCTCCCTCCTTCCTTCTTACCCTTCTCCCTCCCTCCTGTCCTCCTTTTCCATTCTCTCTCTCTCCCAGGAGGGAGAGAGAGAGAAAGGAAGAGACAGACAGACAAGCATATATATAGACACAGAGAGAAAGAGAGAGAAAGAATTTTAACTAATCCAACAATGGCTAGCTTCAAATGGAAAGTCCAAGAATCTAGTAGTTGCTCAGTTCCTTGAGGCTGGGTGTCTCAGCTGGTCTTTTGTATATGATGGAATCCCAAAGAAGTAGGCTCCGATGCCTGTGAAGGAATGGATGTGCTGGTAAGGGGAGGACAAGTGGACAAAGAAGAAGGAAACCTTCATTTTTCCATTGCTCTTGTATAGGCTTCCAGCAGAAGGAGTGGCCCAGATTAATGTTGTGCCTTCCCACCTCAAGATCTAGATTAAAGGCATGTGTCCACAGCCTCAATATCAAAGGCATGTTGTCTTCCTGCCTCAAGAACCAGTTCACAGGTTTGCTCTCCATTCTGGATTGTGGTTCATTCCAGATATAATCAAGTTGACAACAAAGGATAGCCATCACACCCAGCCTAATGAAAGCCCTACTAGAGAAAAACGTCGACTGAAAATGTAAGGGGGTGTGGGTGGGCATACTAGGCATCAAGACCAGCATAAAAAAGCAAAGAAATGATTTCAAGTTCTCTCAGGTCAGAAAAGAGACATGTCATGCCATTGGTGTGAAAGACAGAGCTCAAGGCCTCGTTCCTTCAGGCCCATACAACTGTGTCTTCCTAATTACTGCATCTGAGAAATTAACCTCTACATCACCACTGTTACCATTCCTCAGAAATGTTTTCTTTTAGGTTATGTAGCTTTAGAGGTCTCTTAGATCATTCACTTAAAAGAATATGTGAATTTATATTACAATTAATCTCTATTTCTTACATCTAAGTTTTTAGAAGCAAATCATGAGATGGTATGTCTTAAAATCTTATATTTCTCCCATTCTCCAGTCAGCTATAACTAAGAACTCATGCTTGTAGGAATATAATAACTGATGAATCTACCAAACAGACTTTGAACATAAACATATGAATTGAAAAATTCTTATTGTATTTAGGTCCTAAATAACTATGCTATTTTTTGAAAGATGCCACAGCAAAATATCACATTCTGGGAGATAGTTCTCAGGGAGGAATCATCATATGGTTCCAGGGGGCAGATGTGCAAGAACAAGATGCCAGTAGATTTGGTCTATTTTTTAGTTATAGGAGAGGATCTGTTCTGTGACTATTTCCTAGCTTCTGTTGATGGGCCAGCAATGTTTGGGATTCAGTGGTCTGAAGATACATCATTCAATTCACCCTTTCATGGTCAAATGGTGCTCTATGTCTGTGAATGTCGGCTCTAAACTTACTGTTAATATGGATACCATATGCATATTGCATTAGATTGGGAATAATTTTCCTCTACCACAATGTCATCATAACTCAATGAATCTGCAGCAACCTACTTCCAAATAAGGTTACATTTTGAAGCATTAGTGCTAAAAACTGCTGCATTATGAAAGTATTAAAGAGAACATGGTTCAACCCATAGCATTAATATTTAACATATTTGTAAAATATGCTTAAAGCATATGATTAATTTCAGAATCCAGTGAATACTCTTATTAGTGAAAACTACAAATGCATCACTTGCATTCTGTGAACAGCAATCAGAAAGACAGAGTATGTGCCTGGACCAACAAAAGCAGTGAATAAAAAAATACTGTTTATTTGCTCTCCACAGATAATGAGGTCAAAGAGGAAACTAAAGCATACTTATACTGCCATTAAACAATATTTCTCAACCTTCTATCTAGGAGAGATAAATGATCAGTGTGTTGTTTTGCATGATATTGAAATTTTATAAGAAAGATGTGAATTATTGAAGAGGATAGGGTAAATAGAGCATTTTCAAAGCTTTGAAGATGATTGTTCAATTTGATAAAGTTTAGCTGTTATAGAAATAAACTCAAAATAACAAAAAATAAACAAAACTTTCAAGAGCATTAAATTTTGAAAGATGAAGATATATAGTCAAGTGAAACTTTTCAATATCTGTGATACATTAATAATTTTATATTTAGCTTCAAATTTATTGGAAAAAAGAAATTGGACCTCTTCCTCTCTCCAATCCTATCCAAACTAAAGGTATTCTGGTTCTTCTCCATCAGCTCCCAATCTTACTTCACCCTGGAACCTCAGTAACCTTGCATGTTTTGATGGGATCCACATCACTGCAATGTTGTTACTCAGAGTTTTTCTGTTCTCTCTTGTGTACTGAGTTATGAATTTTGTTTTTCTGTTTTCACTTTAGGAAGTTAACCTACATTTTTAGTCCCATATATTCATTTCAGAAACCTTAACCATCTTTACATTATTGCCATACATAATATCTATATGTCACCTACTAATTTCTTAAAAGAAGAAAGGCAAGCACAATGTCTTAGAAACTGCCCATGTTATGTCAAAAGTGAAAACATTATTTTCAAAACTTCTGACAAAAAAAATGGAGCTGGAAAGATTGCTCAGCAGTTTGGAGTGCTTGCTACTCTTCCTGAAGACCTGGGTTCAGTTCCCAGCATTCTGTGGCTCACTACCATCAGTAACCCATAACTCCGGGGAATTAGACACCCTGTTACAGCTCAGTGAGCATGAGTCATACACATGATACACATACATACATGGAGACAAAACACTCATACATGGAAAATAAAATAAAGAAATCTCAAAGGTTTAAAATATTGAGGAAAAAATCAATAGCATTCTTTATTCTGGCGTCTCCTTACGTTGCTTTCCCTCATAGGGCTTTACATTCTAAATATGTTACATCAAAGTGCTTTGCTAATGCAAAAGGTTTTAAACTTTATTATCTCATTTTCTATCAATTGTAAAATATTCCATTGATCAACTGTGCCTTGAAATATTTTGTATGTATTTAAAATTTTAAATTATATTGAAAATGTCAATTTATATTATATTGAAAAACATGTATTTCAATTCCAATAATCATGTTGTTTTTTATTGTTAACTAAGGATATTAATTTACTATGTCTTTTGGGTATTTTACAACCATTAAATGCATCTTTGGAAATAATTTGGTCAAGAAAGTGGTTCCCTAAATATCTTATACTTAAATATGAGAAAGAAAAAAATATAATCTGTGGTTGATATGTGAAATTAAGTTATTTATAAAATAAAAATACTTAAAAAAAGAAAAATATATATATATATATATATACAGGATATAAATACACATAACCAACCTAAACATACATATATATGAGAATCTGGAATCAGATTAGAGAATGTCTTTTTTGAGTCATCATTAATTAATTAACATGCAAAAGTCACTAAGCCTATGTGTGTATATATGTGTATGTGCATATGTATGCAGATATAAATATATGTAATGTTTAGTATCTAAGTATGGCTTAGGTTATATTTTTAGAGCAGAGGTGAGAGGTATAACCATTATCCACTGGACATTAATGAAAAGTAGGCTAGAAAGACTAGAGTAAGTATATGACATGTTTAATTTTGAACTTCAAATACACAATGAATAGTCTTTTAGTATAAGTATGTCTCATTTATTTTCCAAAATGATATTGGATGCAAAAATAATATGTAACATGACCATTCTCCTATTTATAAATAATTAGGATTATTAACAAATGTATGAAGATTGTGGGAGGCAAGTTTCTAAATATTCAAGTGTGAAATTTTAAGGGGAACTGACTACAATGTTCAGTTATTAAGCATTCAGTATTAACTTAATGTTCTTAAATTGGATATATCAACATAAACTCATGATTTCCTTAATATGCTTATAAATGTTTTACACAGAACAATGGTTATTGGTATGCATATATATACAGATTGATATAACCATGTGTACTGTGCATTGCTTTGTAGTAAAGGAGATTTAGAAGTGAAGAATTCTGGTAGAGGTAAGCTCTTTTATAACCCAGACTTTTTTATTTCTAATAAATATTTACAATAAAACAAATTAGGGTTCATTGGAGAAATAAAACCAGCTAACTTGTGGGTAGCCATTTCAGCTTTGACGTGGGGGTCCCAAACACCATTGAGGCTTCGGTAATGGTCTCGCCTACAAGGCGGGGCTGAGAGAGGACGCTGAAGACCCGAGTTCTGGATGAGGGGCCTCTTTTTGGTTACTGGACCCTGGACGCTGGAGGTAGACCGAGCAGAGTTCTCCAGAGAACACCACCGGAATGCTCCACACCTTTCCCAGACCCTGCAACCTACCTATCCCTTCATTTGTAAGTTACGCCACTAAATAAACCTCCCTTTTAACTACGTGGAGTGGCCTTAATAATTTCACCAATAAGCTAATTTCAAGATTCAGAAATAAATTACTATGGAACATCTTGTAATTCTTGAAGTTAGAAAATGCTATACACATACACACACACACACACACACACACACACGCACGCACGCACGCACGCACGCACGCAAGCATGCACGTGCACAAGATTATGGCAAAAGAAAGCAGAAAACAACTAAAATGACCCAAAGTGTAATAATCTCCTCTGAGATTAAAATCTTCCATCTTGGAGGGAATCTAGTAAGACACATGATGTTCTATAGGACGGTAAAGCAACAGAATGTTTTATGGAAGGTGAAATAAGATGTCCTGCAGGATAGCACCTTAGGCTCAGGAATGAAACAATCCAAAGAAATCAGGAAGTTCCTAAAACTGACTATGTGCACAAGGATCCTTCTTCTCTTTACATATAGAAGTGGTAAGCATTGCAGTAAAACAATTTCAGACAAGCTAAACTACCTGAAATTAGCAGATCAGCCAAGCTGCCCGTAAGAAGCAGAGACTAGCCTGAGCTGCCTGGAAGATGCTCAGATCACCTGAGCATTGTAGAATCAATATCCTTTAACCTGTTGAGCTTCTGGCAGGTTTCTAACTCTCATGGACAGCCATCCATGCTGGTTGTGCTTTTGTTTATACAGTTGTCTTTGAGTCATTTTTGATCCTCTTAGTAACTCCTTACTCGTTACTACTCCCCATAAAACTCATTAGTTAACTAATTTGGAAATGGGCAGTATCCTTCTTTTGGTCTGTCATTGATTTCTTATCTGGGATGAGTAGAAATATGTGCACATTTTCCTAATAGCAATATTACACAACACACACATGCATGCACCCACGTACGCATGCATGCACATATCTCTAAAGAGTTCCTGATAATCAAAACCAAACCAGTTTGTCAAAAACATAAATTTAGTTTGGGTTAAAACTTAAAGTACAGGCTGGAGAGATGGCTCAGGGGTTAGGAGCACTGGCTGCTCTTCCAGAGGACCCAGGTTCAATTCCCAGCACCCACATGACAGCTCACAACTATCTGTAACTCCTATTCCAGGAGATCTGACACCTTTACACAAATGCAAATAAAATAAAATTTAAAAAAATTAAAGTACATAATAAATATCTTTAAGTCCATGGTTATAAAATGATGAAATAAACAGATAAATGGAACAAAAGAGACAAGTCCCTAAAGAATCAAGTCCTCAAGTAATTTAGAAATTTGGACATTCTTAAATTCTCCAAGTTACATATACTAGGCAAAATCTAGGTATGGATGGGCTGCTCTTCTTTTAAGGTGGGAGTAGTGTGTTTTCATATGTTTCAGTTCCTGCCTTTTCTACATCATCAAAGCAAGCAATAGTGTATTCAATATCTCACTCATCGAAATTTCAACAATTTCTTCTTGATTTTTCTTTAGAATACACGTTACCAGAAGAATAAGTCA
This sequence comes from Peromyscus melanophrys, assembly GCA_902168415.1. NCBI lineage: Eukaryota > Metazoa > Chordata > Mammalia > Rodentia > Cricetidae > Peromyscus > Peromyscus melanophrys. The sequence continues at coordinate 3,659 of CABHPR010155640.1, read as the reverse complement.
TTTGAGAAATGCAGTTTTCCTATGAGCATATTTTTCTCAGTGTTGGTTACAAGACACCTAGCCCAGAGGAAGAAGTTTTCGTAAACAGCTGTAGAAAGGACTACTGTCTTCAAAGGCATTGCTCCAGGAGCATCTAAGAAACAGTATGTTGATCCTGGCTCTGACATTACTGTTTTCGTTCAGCAAAACAGAGCAAAACAATCAGCAAAGCCTGCTGGGTATGCCTATCAACCGAAAACCCAACCATCAGGAAGCTGAGGCAAGAGTATGGGAAATCTTGTTTCTAAAAGCAAATAATAAAATGATGAAATGAAAGATACAACAAAAGCATGAATATTAAAATATTAGTTCATCTGTCAATTTATAATTCCCTGGAACACTTCATTTATAACTTCTATTTGCTGAGATGAGGCAAATTGGTTTTCTACCTTCATTTTTATTTTTTCCATAATGCTTTTGTAACAAGCAATTCAAAACTAATTAAGAAGTCTCTAAAATCACTATTTTAGGTAAGTTAACAAAAGAAAATTGTTTAGAGCTAAAATAATGCCAAAACTACATTTATAATATTAAAAATAGTTTCTGGTATGTAAGATATAGCTGTTTCATACTTCTACATTTTTAAGTATGCTCAAAGTTCTTCAACAGATCCTCATATTAGAACTGATTCTATTTTTCAGTCGGGAAGCTAGAACAATTGTATAGGAGTAACATTATCACAAATAATATGTTAAAATGCAGCTTTTTCCCCTCTGAAGATACTAGCAATAATTATAAGCATGTTCATAGTGTACATAACCCATATACTTAATATGTATCTATATTCAGATAGTCTCACTATCAGACAACATAATATTTTTACTATTACTCTCTTGGATGGCTCAATCCTTAGAAACACTAAATTACCATAATAATATTTTGTCTTCAAATAGTTGCATAACAGTGATAGTTGGTGCCCAGGACTCAACAAGACTAAGTTCACAAAGGAGATTTATTTGCCCCAGAATGACAAGGTGCTGAGAATGGGGATAAGAGACAAAGGCAGAACATCAAGGAGTAGTGACAAGGAGAAACAAACAAGGGAGAGGGAAAAGGGTATTTGTCTGAGGGACAGAGGACTGCTTCTGGTTAGAGACAAGACAGATGTGGTCCAGAGGTAAATGGCAGTTTATAAAGAGAAAAAGAGAAACCTCCTTTGGGTTAAATTTTGATTGAGTATGTTAATTGAGGTAGTCAAAAGTGAGCTTTTGATTGCTGGGCTTCACTACTTTGATAGCTGGACCTTGATAGTCAGCCTCAGGAGGAGGACATGGCCAAATAAGGGAATGGACCTTGGTGGCTAGCTTTAGGAATGTAACCTAATGGGTTTTGTTGTTATTATTATTTTTTTTTATTTTATTTTAATCAAGGGAGAGGCAAAGGGGTAAAAGGCAAAACCTGTGCACAATGTTTTCCATATTCGGGCCTGCTAGAATCCTTCAGCTGGAATAATCAATCACTTGGGGAATATAAATAAGGAAACAAGATCATTTAAATCGGAGAGAACATAGGATTTGAGTGACTCCACAATATTTACTCCAGCAAAGAGGGAAACCTCTTTTCCTTCTTGGTACTATTTATTTCAGTAACGTAAGTGCATGCTCATTTTTCCTCCTATCTGTTCGGAGCCTCAGTTAGAGCTTTCCTTTGTGTCTGTAGCTTCCCCCCTTTGTTTAATCACAATGTGCTTTGTTTAATATTTCAGGGCTGTTTATCAAGACACCTTAATTTGATTGTTTCCTTTCAAATTTGTCGTCTTCACCAGGTGTTTCTTGACTGGAACACATTTCCCACATGATGAAATTACAGGTCTAATTAATGCCTTTAAGGACATTGGTGCACAATTCACACCTAATTTTCTGCAGGGGGCATATTTAGGTGTTTAACTAGGTGGAACTCTGTGCTGAGGATTCCATTTGCATACAAAGCCCCTTTTGTCCTCTATAAACACTCCAATACAGGAACAAAGAGCATATGCACACTATTTGGTATGCAGTTTGTTAGCAAGCGGAGGGAAACAGAAAATAAACCTGACTGGGCCACATTTCTTCAGACCAGAAACAAAAATCCTATTGGATGAAATGCTCGAATGTGAAGTTCATTTCTTTCAAACAATGAGAATATATTAAATATTTGAAAAAAATGAAGATGGGGAGTCTGAAAAAGCACTGCCAAAAAAAATTTCAAGTTTTAAAAAATCACATCTGAAATACGTATGGAGGATCTTAAGAAAAGTATGACCTCACATGTAGCATCAAAAGGAAATGTAAGTCACCAGCAGGTACAAGCTGGCTGAATACTGTCCAGAAAACAAAATTCACTGCTCTGTGTTAATCTTCCAAGGACTGGATAGGGAATCTTCTAGGACAAGGTTTCCAATCATGTTCTATGTCAGTTTTAATCTACTGGGAGACCCTAATGTGGTAGATGTCTTCACATTCCTAGTAAAATGCTAGGTTTACTATTACGATGTCAACTCTCTTAAATCTGAATTTTTTCCAAGCCATATGTGATAACCAAGGACATTTTAGGCCCATTTTCCCTACTCTATAGAACCACCATCTTTATTAGTCTTTTGACATGGGTAGTTCTTTCTCAGCAACTGTGAAATGCTGGAATGGAATAAAAATATAATGTTCCAGTGGAAGTAAAAAGACAAAAATAGCTTTGTAAAGGATGTTGAGCTAGGGAACAAAGGCTACAACTGTCTCAAAGAGGCAGAGGTTCAACTGCCCTCAAAGAGCAGAGCGGGCTTCAGCACGAGAGGACACCTGTTTGCTACTTTGCGTTACCCCACTGAAAGCAAAGCAAAGCAAAGGACCTTCCTCTTCATTGTGGAAGGAGTTTAGGAATTTGAAGCCAGGTACACAGCTAAGTTATGTTCTTCCTTTCCTCCGGCCGCCAGCAAATACAGACTCTACTTCCGCTGTGATTACCTCCGCCACACGTGACTCAAGAGAACTTTCCCTGTCTGTAAATTTGTCAACAAGCTTTTAAAAGACTTACATTTCAAAGAAGCAAAGCAAAAAGTTACAGTGAGCAGTTTTCCCTAGTAAATGCTTAGAGGAAAGTAAAGTCAAGGCTTAGAAGGATGAGATGCTTTTTGAAAGGTTAATTAAGGTTAGGAAGGATACTTTTAGGTTTCTTCGGTCACTAGACAAACACAATTTGCAAGAAATCCAACAGGTACACCTCATAAACCTTGCTGTCTCCACATATTATCTATATACAATTACTCTGAAGTCACTGTTTTTCCTAAGGTGTTGGTGCCTCCTTTTATTTTTTTTTATTTTAATTTGAATGTATTCATTGTATGCACTACTGTTTTGTACTATTGTACATTGAACATATAGCTCCCATACTACCTACCATTCTCTTGTATTCTACCTGTTAATCCTCATTATTTAAATAGCAATAATATGCTAAGGTAGCATATTATGCATCTATTGCATAAGGTAAGGCAGATGTAAATTTATAATATATTATTAAAATGATTGTCATAAAGATCAGAATTATGAAGCAATGTATATTATAGTTTTATGACATTTGTATCCCCGCCATATCACACCTATATATCAGTCCAGAAATTTTCAGAAGCCCTAGTATCCAGAAGATTACAA
>CABHPR010155639.1:0-56261 GCA_902168415.1 Peromyscus melanophrys | reverse complement strand
ATATATATATATGCATATATAATACAAATAAATACACATGTGCCCAAAGACTCACATATAAGGAAATTTGGTGCCTGGTTATTTAAAAGAAAAATAACGCAGTGTAATCTCTGTCAATCAAATAATAGTAATCATCTAGAGAAGCCAAATTGTTTAGTAAAAAAATGTCTATCTATATACATGCATATATGATATAAGTCTATATAAGATGGACAATAAGCCGGGCGGTGGTGGCGCACGCCTTTAATGCCAGCACTTGGGAGGCAGAGGCAGGCGGATCTCTGTGAGTTCGAGGCCAGCCTGGGCTACCAAGTGAGCTCCAGGAAAGGCGCAAAGCTACACAGAGAAACCCTGTCTCGAAAAACCAAAAAAAAAATAAAAAAATAAAAAAAAATAAAAAAAAAGATGGACAATAAAGAGGTATCAAGATAAGCTGTTAATAAAGCAATAATCCATCTCATCACATGAATGGCATTTTCCAAACATGTGTGAGTGTGTGTATGAAATTGTCTGTAAATATATAATCAAAGACGAGTACAAGTATCTGCTTAGAATGCTGCTACCAAGAGATGGTGGTGTACTTTGAACTAAGCTTAATGTGGTAAAGAAATGGTTTGATTTATGTGATGCTTAGAAAATTAAGCCGAACACCATTGTGATGGTTTGAAAACAGAGGTGAGGGAATGAGCAAAATAAGATAGACTCCTTGTTCTGTGGTTGACATAGTTGTTAGACTGTGGTGATATTCACTGAAATTGAAAGATGACCAAGTTAGGGGGAGAGATTTTATCTTAATTGTGTGCATGCTCATCATTGGAGAGCTCAGAGGCATCTAAGAAGTGATAATAGGGACACAGAGGATGTTCAGGCCTGAAGCCAAAAGGAGAAGTTAGGCCTTGCCACCTATCATCATCTGCGTAAGGATGACTGAAGGGGCAGAGAGGTGAAGAGAAAGAGGAAGGCCTGAGGTATTTCACAAAAAGAAACCCAGAAAGTCATCAAACAAGATTCTTAAAGGTTTTTTAAATAAAGTTGGCTAAGGACTTAAAAGAATGTTCATTCTGTTTAATGTTATGAATACTATTGGTAATCTTAGTGAAATAATATATAGGAAGTTGTTATTTGTTTAGGGGAATAATTTATATAAAGTATACAACACAATTTTAAATAAGATGTCCCTGGGAACAGTTACTAGATAGAATACATAAATTTTGTCCCTGGGGCCTAAATTAAGCCTTTGAATATCAGTTAATAAAAATTCTTTAGCTTTTTAAGTTATGTCCAGTAAACATTTTCATCCCCTATGGAAATTTCACAAGGAAAAATTACAGCATGAATAAAATCTACGTGATTGATAAATTTGTTTAAGACAACTTACTTTAGTGAGTAATTCAATTTTATAAAACTGATTTTCTTTTCAAACTTCCAAAACCAGGGTTGCAAAATATTTAAATAAGAAAGAGAACATTGGTCTAGTCTAGAGGAAAAAGTTTTCTAGCAACTTGGTTGTTAGTGTTTCTCTGAGTTTTTATAAGACTTTCAGTCATTTTAACACTTATTCCATGAATAAAAGTTCTAACCTAACTCCAGCTACTTGACTATTTGAGGCCACATGAATTTGAAGTATGAATAACAAAAATACCTGCTACAGGCCTTCCCTCTATTTTGACTGAGGAAACTACTATGCTCACACTTGGCAAGATTCCCTAGTATAATCTAATAAACAAGCCAGCTAATGCATTTCACATTTTTTGTAGCCACAATTTATGTTGGTGTTACAAAATAGCTTTACAAATTGGGTAGTCTTATAGAGTTTGTAAAAAATTAAATGTAGACTAATCATTTATTTTCAGTATTTTTAACTAAAGTTGTTTATGCTCAAAACTCAATAATAACTGGGAAAGGAAAATGGAAAAAATCTTTCTCATTATAGAAAATCTCTTGAAAGATTTTTCTTCTTTAATTCTAATCAAAATCCATAAAATTATTTTTGTTTCTTTCATTTGTAAATTTTGACAATGCTCATATAATGCCTACAATGAGAGACATGAGAATTGAGAGAGTTCTCAAATTATTTTTTCTTTTTGTACTGGGGTATGTGCATGTGCTGTATTTGTTGTTTGTTTGTTTGTTTGTTTGTTCGTGTGTTAGCTCCTTGTGAATGATACAACTGATTTCAACATGACTCACTGCATGCTGACCTTTGGAAACTGGAAAGCCTTCTGCTGAAGCAAAGACAAAGATGTGATTTGAGCATGGAAGGCAGGAGAGTTTGCTTTTGACAGGAGAAGAGGGTTCTCTGAAGACACGTGAAAAGAGTTCACTGTATTTTATACATACAGGTCTGAGGCAATTTTGCAAGGGCACATTTTAAATGTAGCATTAAAATAGAAGCACTGTTGCAGTTGATGAACTTTGGAGTTCTGAATATTTTCCTTTGTTGGTCTCTCCCCTGATAGAGTCTGAATTACATGAGAATAGGAATGTGGTTTGGGAACATTCTGTGTCCTCACAACCTACCACAGTGAAACAATAGTGAATCTATTATTTGATCAATTAGAAATCAAAACAGTCTTTGCTTTCCAAAGCCCAAAAGTCATTGTTGCATTACATAAATTGTTAAGACAGATAAACTATCTACTCTGACTTATCATTTATGCAGTTGCATGTTTAACATTTACCTTGGGGAATATTTTTAAAGCACGAAGAGTGGTTCATATTCTCAAGAAGCTATAACCTGGTCAAAAGAAAAGACTAGGACAATACTCTGAAGCCACAGCAGCAAACCAGCCAACCCATGACTGAGTTTTGAACCTTCAGAGTAAGAAGGTTCAGGGACCAGCTGCCTAAGAGAGAGAGGAGAACATCAAGTGGGATGGATAGGGAGGTGGAGAGGATTGGGGAGGAGTTGGGAGAGGGGAAAACATGATCAAAATAATATTGTATGAAAAAATCTAACAGAAAAAAAAAAGAACACATCGTGAATCTTCCTCTTCTGATCCTTTGAATCAAGACTCCTTTGCAGTGTATATTTGTGTTCTTTTAGATTATGACTCCATCTCTGCTTTCATTCCTTCTTTCATTTACAGTCCACTAGAATGCTAGGTCAGGAGTTACTCTTGGTTCTCTAGTGTTGGATGGTTCCTCTTGCTTCTCTGTTGAGAATCTAAATTCATAAAGATTTCAAGCTATAACTATCAGCTTTAGAGGTAGAGACATAAAGAAATGGACAGGCAGATGGAAGATAGATAGATAGAGATAGATAGATAGATAGATAGATAGATAGATAGATAGATAGATAGATAGATAGATGATAGATAGAGATAGAGATCTTAAATATAAACTATGTTCAATTGCTCATAGATCTGTGGGTTCATTGGGAATGCCTGAAATACCAAGAAAGTTCACTAATGTTCATGCTTAGAGCTGACACTTGTCATTTCTTACTTATCCTGTTCCCAAGGTTTGTCATACAGCCAAACCAACTGTTAAGTGGAAATAAAGGCCAAGGTTTAACAAAGATCTGTAAGATGGGAAAGGTTGGTCTTTTCTCACTAAATGCCTTCACAAAGCCCTACATGGTTCTTGTTTTCAGTTTTAATTTTGCAATATGCAATGTTCCATTAAGAGGTGAGGAAATGAGAATACTACATCAAAATCTATGTATGTTTTCAATTAAATATAGAGTCAAGCTAGGATATAAGTTTTCATGACATCTTTAAAGACATTTTTCTATAGAGTTCTATTTTTTGTTCCTTTAACAATCTAAAAAATATCTATTTGTTTTATAGTTATATAATAGAAATTTGTGCTGGACATCTTCATTTAGTTTCAAATAAGATAATCGTGTTTGTCAATTTTCTTCTCAATAGTTGCAATAAAATACTGTTTCTCAACTTCATGCCATTATACTACTGTTTATTTAAAAATCAACTACAAACAGTATAATTAATATATTCATCTTCTTAGTAGGAAAAGAATTTTAAATCTCTGATAAAGAGACCCAATATTCTTAATGGCATAAATGTAGTCTGTAAGATCAGAAATGCGCTGGGCAGTGGTGGCGAACGCCTTTAATCCCAGCACTCGGGAGGCAGAGGTAGGTGGATCTTCGTGAGTTCGAGGCCAGCCTGGTCTACAAAGCGAGATCCAGGAAAGGCGCAAAGCTACACAGAGAAACCTTGTCTCGAAAAACCAAAAAAAAAAAAAGATCAGAAATGCTAATATCTGCCTAAATGCCTTCACAAAGTCCTGCATAGCTCTTGGTTTTCAGTTTTAATTTCACAATAATTCATGTATTTTATAATCTCTAAAACAGTATGGTGTTGGCCAACTACACTATATTTTTGTGATTAGACTATACTGAAATAATCTATCTGAAATGTTTTCCAATTTGGTAACCATTTTTGAAGTTGATTTATTCTATTTCTAGAATAAATTATTCTATATTCACTAGAAAACAATGAAATTTTAGTGATTTGTATTAACTCACTTGTAATAGAACACTCTCTAGATTGAGTAACAAAAATATAACAACAGAACAATGGTATTCCTCAAAGATGAATCAATATAAGAGAAGCTGAAGGAATCAAATATGTATGTGATTTAAAGATTTTAACCTGTGGGAATGTCAATTAAAGTTCAGAGGAAAGTAAATGGCTATAATTAATACCTGTTAACTGCTTTTGGCCTTCAGGCTTGCCCTGGCCAATGATGCATAATAATTAGAAAACATTTCATTACCAGCTGGCATCAAAGGATTAAATGTGCATGAAAGAGCATTGCAAACTGCAAAGTTGTGAAGCAGGGTAACTTCCATTTCCAACATGTATATTAAATGATGCATCGTTTGAAACTGTACCAATAAATAGTGATTGAAGATTCTTGAATACTGTTACTTACGTGCCATAACTAAGAGATGCAAAGGTAGATTTCCTCTCCCAATAATCATAAAAGTGTCTGTCACATTAATATTTGAGTGACAGTTGTTTCTACTTTTGTGATTTTCATGTCACCACTTTATTCAAGAATTAGAATTAACATGAAAAAAATACTTTCTATGTATCACAACCCAAGCAGTGGGATTACAAACAGGCTTTATACAGACTTTTACATGGTTTCTGAGGGTCCAAACCCAAGTCCCCACACTTGTGCAGCAGGTATTCTACACATTTCCAACCTCCAAGGGGCAGAAAATTCTCACACTACTACCGTATGCCCATCATTACTCATTAAGTAAAACAATTATTGATCAGTGTGTCAAATATTGCCTACTGTCAAGAAACTAGTAAATATTGAGTGTGGAACAGGAAAAAATAAATTAAATTCCTTCATATCATATGTTTTTGATATAAACTATTAACTTAGAGACTCAATATTGGGACTAAAGAAGTAGCTCCATGGTTAAGAGCAAGTACTACTCTTAAAGAGGATACAAGTTTGGTCCCAACATCCATATCAAGTGACTTACAATCACCTACAACTCCATCACTAGGAAAATCTAATGCTCTGCTCTCTGTGGACATCAATATTAATGTATATATACATGTATGCAAATGCATACACACAATTGAAAATAAGTCTCTTTAAATATTAGAGATTAAATTTTATTACATAGGAATACATGAACATTTTTAAACACTAGTTACTAAATTAAAATCCCATACAAATTTGCGCTACCAGAGTGATGACGCCTCCAAAATGTGAGAGAAGGGTGAAGCTCTGAGTTACTAACTCTTTACATCTCCAGCATTAATCCATTGAAAAGATCCATTTCTTTGGGGCTTGCAATTATTGAGTCTGTTTTTTGAGATGCTTTTCCATGGGTCCTGCTAACCACAGTATGCCATTCTATACTCCACAGTCAGATAAGATTGACTGACCAGCCTGTCCCAAGTGTTGGCTCCATTACTCACTCATTCATCAATTCATTTAAAGACTCGCTAGGTCCCAGGCATTTTGCTAATATCTAGGAATATAGGATCAAGCCATCCTACCTGCCTTCAAATAGCTTACATCCTTGTAGAAAAACAGTACATAGAAAATATCTAGACGATACCACATTACTTACATTTGCATCACTGTGACCAATACCTGACAGAAATAACTGAATGGAAAGGTCTACTCTGACTCATGGTTTGAAGGCACTCCAGTCTACCCTCTGCTCACAGGGAATGCCAGGTGTAGCTCCACCCATGGACCCAGGACATAACGGCGATCTTTTTCCATGGTTGCAGAATGGAAGTGGGCCTAATTTCTTTGCTACCCACTTTCCTTATTGATTACTTTTGTATCTCTGTAACCAAATCCCTGACCAAAACAATGCAAGAAACAGAAGGTTTCTTTTCACTCATAATTTTGGAGGAATTCCAGTCCATCTGTCATGGCAGAGTAGCTCCACACATGGCAGCAGCGAGTTACTGAGGCTTGTTCCCGGGATGGGAAGCAGAAAAGGCAAGTCAGGACCAGGGATGAGTATGACCTTCAAATTCCTACCTTTCCCAGCCTCCCTCCACCTCCTAAAGGCTCCACAGCCTCAAAATAGAGCCACAAGCTGAGAACTGAGTGTTCAAAGCATTAGCCTTGCAGAAACTACAGATTCAAAATGAAAATAAAATAAAATAAAAAACAGGTTAATAGCTTTAATAAAGAATAGATCTGCCTGGAGGCTGGGAAGATCAGAAAATTAATGGATGTGTTTTCAATAGTGCACCGTGTGCCTTTAAGAAAAGTAAACGGTTCCATAAAGCTGGAAAGTAAAGGATTGTGGGCCAGGAAAGTCAGAAACCAACTGATGGTCTTATACTAGCGTGGCCCACAGCCAGGTGTGAGGGCTGGTGCCTGCAATCTCATAGTCAGGAGGCAGGGGCAGGACAACAGCCACTACATAAAGGCCATTGTGGGCTTCAAGTGACTTCAGGGTCAGCCAATCCTTCAAAGGGAGAACTTGCCTCTAAAAAAACCGTTTAAAGGGGAAGTGAAAGGACTGTTAACAGCCACATTGAAAATGAGAGACCTCTTGCTGTGCCTGCATAGAGAAATACAGGTCCTCCTTATGCGCATATATCTGTATGTATAGGAGAGGTGCAATTCAATCTCATCATCTGGGAAAACTAGAATTGTATCTATCTATCCAAACTATGCAGCTTTCAGCACTTAGTCTGAGTTTTCACCTCTGTAGCATTAAGATGTCCAAATAAAGGACCCTTGGCCCTCAGAACTCTACATTTTATAATTTCAGCATCAGGTCACCTCAGGCACCAGAGTCCAGGGAAGCACTTATCAGGAAAATCATATATGAATAAATAAAAGCACTTCAACATTTAGAATTCTAACTAGTAAATGTTAACTGAGGCAGACCTACTTTGAAATCAGCAGCATGAAGATGCTTTATTATTTCTTTCTTAGCTATAAAATAAGGCCTACCTCAAACTAAGTAAACTTACCATCTGTTCAATACACGACTTTATATTTGTCACCGACAAGTTTCCCGAGTCTCCAACTCTAAGTCGTAAAGAAAGAGTTTGAGTTTTCATAAAGACGACAGAAAAATTCTCAGAAAGACTGCATGTGTGACAGCAAGCAATAACATTGGTTAAACTACAGTTACTTTTGTAATGAATAGTCCTCAAACCATGGCTGCCATTCATCAAATTACATTGTGCTCTATTCCGTTGTATGAGGCATATTTAAACTTGAGTTTCTGGATCATTTACACAAGTAATTCATGTAAACGGCTATGCCTAAAGACCCTATTTCTCTCATGATGATCAACTGTGCTCAGAAAAATGTAACTAATATTTTCCTTAAAGTGACGTGTCAAATGCCAGGAAAATTTGACTCTGTGTACCCACCTCTGCCACCTTGCTGGCACAGACATTAACTCAGATCACCCTAACACCATATGTTATAAAATAACTGTTAATGAGATGTCAGGTTGTACAGTGGAGACTTGATACTCTGATGGTCCCATGTTACCCTGTTAAAATTGAAACTAATTAGTGCCGACCTTGAGTGTGAGTTTCACTAAGTATAAACTGGGAAAGAAAATCTTACAGATTAAAACCAAGTTAGACTGCAATATTCACGTATTTTGGAGCACATAGCTTGATTTTTGGAAAACAATAATGTTTCACCAAAAATAAACTAAAAAGCAAAAAGAAAAAGAAAGACCTCAAATCTCAGCCCTCCTTGTATTCTAGAGATGCATGGAAAACAGGAAACTTTAGAAGTTAGAATGTTTTATTAAACTTGTTTAGGAAAATCTAAAAATAATAGAAATAAATTTAATTTTTAAAAAAGCCTTTCTTTCTATTTGTCTAAGACTTACCAATGTGCTCTTTTCTCTTAGTTTTAGAGAAATAATGAAGAAGAATTTCAAGTAACAACAGGGAAAAGAATGTATCCTTCCATGTCCAATTGGATCGGCACTACTTTAAGTCAGCACTGGCATTGCACATTAAAGTTTGCAAACTATTTTTGAAGGCCAGACAGTCTTGGGGCTAAAACTGTCAAAAGCAAACTTATTCCAGACCGGGGGCTATTTAGTAATTTTTCCCAGGAGGTTTTCTGATATCAGTTTTCCCTACAATCTACGGTAAATCAACTTCTCAGGTTGGTTCTTAGGAAAGAAGTTATTTTTTTCTGAAATAAACAAGATATATTAGATGATGTATTTACTAAAAGTTAGAAGAAAGAATGACATTCCTTATTACACAGTGTACTATCACTCAGTATGCACATGATAACTGAGAAATCACACCATCACCAAAGCTAAAATATAAATATTTGAACTTCAAAGAACAGCAGAGGTGGCATCCCAGAGGAAACCTGCAAAGACTATGATATCATCAACCAGAAGTCATTGATACCATCAAAAAGAAAACCTGAAAACATACATACAAGTGACATTATTGGGACTGGACAGTTTATATTTGGGAATATATATTTATAGACATATATATGTGCATACAATAACAACTGGTGAAAAAAGAGGCCTTGAATTTGAAGCAGGAGAGGTATATGAGAGAGCTTGAGGGGGGAATGAAGGAGGAAATGTTGTGATTATATTATAATCTCAAAAATAAAATAAAAGAGAAAACATAAGGACATTGCTTCATAGCATTCTTGGAAATTAGAATTAATATTTGCCATGCCTATTCCACATGACCTTTGTAAATATGTATTATGGGCATATTTGTGGTGCCTTAAAACTATGAGCTTATTTGTGTAGGAAGAGGGGCTAGAGAGTGGTTAAGAGGGATTACTGCTTTTCAGAGGACTGAGTTCAATGCCCAGGACCTACGTCAGGTGACTCACTAACTGCCTGCAACTCCAGCTCCAGGAGATTCAACACCATTTTCTGGTCTCAAAACATCTCCATACACCAACCCCACCCACCTCTCTCACACACATGGAGCCATACACTAAATCTTAAAAATATCCAGGGAAAACAAACATTGTTAGGATTCTTCAACTACCCAGGGCACAAAATCTTAACTGTACTTAACTGTATGAATCTCACAGCATCTACCCTGCTCATGTGCATTTGTTTCAAAAAAACAAGAGTTCCATTCAATACAAATAAACAATAGTTTTGATCATTTATATGAGTCTCAACCAGATATCTTAAATTCATGAGTTCATTCTTTTATTTCCCTATTGTGCCCAGAGTTCAAAAAAAACAACTAAGGGAGGAAGACTTGGTCTACTATTTCTGCTTTTGGTAGTGAGGAGGGGGCCCATAAGTCAATGAATGTGTGTGGTCTCAAAAGCCTAGAAAGTACAAGAAAACAGTATCCTCCAGAGGTAGGAACCAAGCTCTGCTGGCATTTTAATGGGTCAGTGCAACTCAGTTGAGTTCTGATGTAGAACTCAAGTCACTGGTGAACGACTTAAGCCAAGTTTGTAGCAGCTTCCTATAGCATTTTAGAAAAATAAAAAGTCAAGTGTGGTGCTGCAGTGGGTCTTGAGAAGCACAGACTTGGCACTGTAGATCTTTCATGTAGGGGAGAGATTATCTTCCCAAACTGGGATCGAAGGACTTCTCTACTTGTAGAAGAGGTAGGATTTAGAAATTGGAAGTTCCTAGCTTCATCATCCTCTCCACATACATCTCCATCTTAATTTTTAGGACCTATTCATTCTCACCTAATGGCCTAACTTTAGCGGAAGACAAGCTGAACAGTTTATAATTAATTTATTTAGGGTTCAAATTCAGACACAGAGTAAAATTGTGAGTTTTATTTTCAAAAATGTCAACTCTATAGCTTTAAGAGATAAAGTTTTGATTCAAGACCTATTTAGAAGCTTTTCAATCATGCATGTGAAGCCCGAGTTGGGAACACAAGTCCTCTCTTTCTCCAAAGTTCACAGGAGCCACCAGAAATCCCCTTTGCACTTTTTTGAGATTATAGTCTAATTACATCATTTGCCCTTCCACCTCTTCCCTTCAACCTCCCATATAACTCCCTTTCTCCCCTTCAAACTTATGATGACTCTTTTGTTCATTGGTGTCACATACATGTGTGTGTGTATTCCAAAATTCACAAATACAACCCACTCAGCCTGTCTAATGTCACTTGTGTGCATTTGTTCTCAGGACTATTTGGTATCGGATAACAAATTAGTGTGCTCCTCCCTGGGGAGGGCTCATTCTCCCTCTCTCAGCATTCCTCAGTTGCTTGTAGTCCTTTTCATAGAACAGATAAAACTTCCTTATGGTTCTATTCTTGTATCAGCCAAAGACCAAACAGAAAATCAGAACCACTGTAGGATATTTACTAAGAAATTATTAAAAGGATTGACTAATACGACAGTAGGGGTCCAATGGCCAAGTCTAAACTAGTGGAGACAAGTCTAGCACTTTAACTTTCAAGTGTGAGCTGAAGCTGCTGTGCACTTGAGAACTGGAGGACTTTCAGTGGTTTAAATCAGGCCCAGCCACAGTATCTGGAATAAATTCTCTTAGTTAAAGTCAACAGATAGTATACTTTATTCACACCTTTGAAACACCCTATAGCAACAATGCCTAGATTAATGTTGTATTAAATAACTATTGATTGTGGCTTAGCCAAGGTGATACATCATAAAGATCACCATAAGGGATAGAGTCAAGAAATGGAAGCAACTTGACAAATTGCCTTCATGAGAAGGAGAGCTCAGCTAGAAGACCGTTATTCTTCATGCTGTGGCCTGTTCACATCAAAGTCAGGACTGGACTTCTCCAAACAGTGAAGTCAATGCAAACCATGTTCTCTCTTCTCTGTTTTTCCTTTCAAGTGATCCACATCCCTTCAAACAAATGCTGACAAATACTTCAGTAATATTGGCCTCTTGGGCCAATGAGTCACTCAGTTTTCTGGGATGACTACCTGTCCCAGTTTCACCATGCTCCAAGCATACTTTTAGTTGGTCATAGAGAAAGCAAAGCCACCTGTGAAACATCTGGCCCACAATCAGGGAAAATGATTTGTATTCGTCAACACGGGATGAATAACAGAAGGCCATGGATTTAAACAAAGAGAACTTAAAAGAAATGCATTTTCACACAGTTCTGGTGGCTAAAAGTTGAGATCACAGTGTTTGCAGGTGTGGATCTCCAGTGACTTTCTGCTTGGTCATCAAGTGGCAGCTTCTCACTGTGTCCTCACATTGTCTTTGTTCTGTGCATATCTATCATGTGCGTCTCCCATCTTCTTCCTCTTGTATCAAAATAAATCTGACTGGATTAGGGCCCATTCTAACACCCTAGTTTAGCTTAACCATCCCTTTAAAGTCACATGTTCAACTATAAGAATACTCTGAGGTTCTGGGTAAGCCAGCGATACATGAACCCAGGAGATATTCATCACACAAAGTAATTCTTAAATTTGCAGCTTATGAATTCATCCCTCAGGCCTTCATGGTGTTACTACATATCATCTGCTTACTGAAAAGAAAGTAAATAATGACTACATTCTATGGTAAACAATGTAGGCAACACTCATAATACCATTAGAGTTCAGATCTGGAGACTTCAGTTCTGCTTTCACAAGCTGGGTACATCATATTTGGATAAAAATATAGGAAGTTCAATTCTACAGCACTGACTCTAGGGTGAGCAACTGTCCCCACCCCCTCGGTGCTGCACTCAAACGTACAATCTGGGCTATTGTGATCATCAGTTTCCCTTCTAGCAGAAAAAACAGGCCTCATAAAATCCAGCCATTAGGTAATAGATGATCATTATGATACTGATACACATTATTGAGCTTTGGGGTGTCCGTTTTCCCTTTGACCCCCATGGCACACAGCCACCTTTGCCACACATGCAGCTGTTCTCTCAACATGGAATGAACACTCTGAAGTAGGTGAGTAGACGCTGAACTGTATAACAGCCACAAACCATTAGATGGTCTCAGTAGGCACAGGAACAACTTTTGTTTCTCGTGGGTTTCTTAGGACAGTAAGAGAACTGCTAGGGGGTAAGGAGAACAGAGACGTCTAGAGCTGAGGGGAGGTTTCTTCCCAGAAGATGCATGCTGGAAGCTGTCTCATGAACTCTGTTACCAGGTGCAGGGCCTGTGGTGTACCCTCTGGGAAATACAACAATCTTAGACCTGCATATGAAAAGTCAGTATCTCTAGACTTCTCTTTGGTAGTATACCTTTCTGAGACGCTAAAACATGTGTTTGTTTAAGCCAGGCACTTTTTCTTTTTTATTAAAAATAATTTTTTTCATACAATATATTCTGATCATGATTTCCCCTCCCACAACTCCTCCAAGACCCTCCCCACCTCCCCACCCATCCACCAGACCCTCCCCATGTCCTCACCCATTCAACTCCATGTCTTCTTTCTCTTTCTCTTAAAAAACAAATAGGCAAACAAAAAAATGATAAAAAAAATTAAAAACCTGACAAAAGCACAAGAAGCATACAAACACTCACATAGACACATACAAAACTCTTTAAAACACAAAATAAGAATCGATAATATACAGGCAAAAGGCAAAAACGCTCAAACATAGCAATGAGTCAAGAAGTCTACAAAAATGCCGTCGAGTGTATTTTGTGTTGGCCATCCACTACTAAGCATGGCCCTGCCGTAAGTATGGTTAATGTGCCCAGTGGGACTACACTGTAGAAAATCGATGTTTCCTTTGCAAGCAGATATCACTTGAAGATAGCTGTTCCTTTCCACATTCCCTCACGTACCCCCTCTTCCTTCCCCTCTCCTTTAACCCTCCCAGTCCCCCTCCTGTCTCTCCATAACTGTCTGTTCTATTTCCGCTTCCTCGGGAAATTCTCCCCAGTTCCCATTCCTTTACTCCATACCTAACCTCTGTAGTTACACAGACTGTAGAATGTCTACTGAAGTCTTAGACGCTAACATCCACATGTAAAAGAATGCATGCAAGGTCTGTCTATTTGAATCTGGGTTACCTCACTCAGGCTGATTTTTTTTTCTAGCTCAATTCATTGACCTGTGAATTTCATAATTGCATTTTTTAACAGCCAAGTAATATTCCATCATGTAAAATGTACCATTCATCCATTGATGGACATCTAGATTGTTTCCATTTTCTGGCTGTTATAAATAGAGCAGCTATTTGAAAGGAAGTGTAATGAAAGGGGAGATGGATGTAAAGGAAGACTCCTGAAATACATACAGTTCTCTAACTTTTTTCTTTTACATTGAAGATGTATTTATATAGTGTGTAATGAAACATGAAGAACATGATTAAAATAAAACAAAAAGCACTGAGAAATATAGAATTCTACATGCTAATAAAAAGCTAGCCAAGAAAAGTCAAATTAAAAATAGCAAATCTAGCCGGGCGGTGGTGGCGCACGCCTTTAATCCCAGCACTCGGGAGGCAGAGCCAGGCTGATCTCTGTGAGTTCAAGGCCAGCCTGGGCTACCAAGTCAGTTCCAGGAAAGGCGCAAAGCTACACAGGGAAACCCTGTCTCGAAAAAAAACAAAAAAAAACAAAAAAAATAGCAAATCTAAAGTGACCTCATAAGTTCAATATGAGGGAAAATGTAAATACAGTCAAAGCCAATTGATAGCATGCATACAAATGAGGATCTATTTCTGGGTGGTGATATAATTAAAAGAAGTTTTAACTTCAATGTTTTGTCGTTCCTATACCATTTGAATTTTTAGTTTTTCTTCTGATCAAAAGTTGGCTGGTTGACGGAGTATTATGACTTCATTTACTTGCTGTTGTCCTCAGTGTACTTACTGACTTAGTTCTCTCTTGTCTCTCTATCTCTGTGTCTTTCTGTCTCTGTATGTCTGTCTGTCTGTCTCTCTCTCTCTCTTTGTGTGTGTGTGTGTGTGTGTGTGTGTGTGTGTGTGTGTGTGTGTGTGTGTGTGTGTGTGTGTGTGTGTGTGTGTGTGTGTGTGTGTGTGTGTGTGTGTGTGTGTGTGTGTGAGTGTGTGTGTGTGAGTGTGTGTGTGTGTGTGTGTGTGTGTGTGTGTGTGTGTGTGTGTGTTTTGCTGGGAATTGAGCATATAGCCTCATGTACACTAGTCCTTCCTGGCTAGTTTTTATTGGACTAATATGCAACACTGGGCTGATTGTCCAGGAGTCTTTCTTTACCTCCATATCCCATCTCATTTCATCTCATTACACTTTCTTTCCCATTGGCAGTCATTGCTGTCATGTCAGTTAAAATACATCCTCCTACTTTTTCTCTATGCATTTTTTCTCCCCCCCACCCCCACCCTCTCAACAGTTTTTGGATTTTCTACTTTTATAAATGAAATGATGAACAATGTTAAGTTTCAGTCCTTATCAAATTTCAAATACTAAAGAACACTCAAGAAGAACTGCAGTCCGTCGATTACTCCAGCCCTTTTTTCTCAAGGCTGTCCCCTCCTATCTTGCTGGTATTTCTTGTATTGTAGCCACTGAAAACATATAATCACTGGGAGTTGAGCCACCCAAAAGAACGAGGTGTATTAGTAAGCATATCAGGCCCTTAGCTCTCTCTTCTTTAAGCTTTAGCACAATAAAATCAAGCCAAGGAGAAAAATGATGGAAGAAAAAGGGAAAGATATTGGCATTTTGGGGCTCTTGGGTACCTAAGCCATTGGTTTTAGATACAGTTCACTCCAGTACTCAGGCTGCTTTACCTCTTGCAGTCAGGGAGATGGAGATGGGACTTGAAGCATGTAAGATCTTGGATAGACTGCCTCAAAGAAAGTCAGTGATTGGAAAAGAAATGTGCAAGAGCCAAGTGGGAGCTAAAGCAAAGGTGTCTTGGAAGTTTGATTTAGTGAGTTAAAATTGCAGCCTCTGTTCTGTACTTCCCAAAAATACCCTATAGGAACTTTGTAAAGCCCCAGAGTACTTAACTAATGTATTTAAGGCAATTTTATGTGTCTATTTGTATACAGATTATTTGCTAACTTTTGAGCAAGAAATGATCTCTAAATATCCTTGTGTCTACTAATATCCTAAGGTAAGGAACACTCTGGAAGGCTTCCCATTTTCCAAATGTAATATTTTCCAAAATAAATGTTGGAGTAACTGTAATAAAAATAAATGAATACTAGAGCAGCAATTAACATGGATGAGCAAATGTCTCTGGAGTAGGATATAGAGTCCTTTGTGTATATGCCAAGGAATGGTATAGCTGGGTCTCTAGGTAGATGTCTTTCCATCTTCCTGAGGAACTGCCACACTGATTTTTATAGTGGCTGTATAAGTTTGCACTCCCGCCAGCAATGAAGAAGTGTTACCTCTCCCCACATCCTTGCCAGCACGAGTTGTCATTTTTCATCTTGGCCATTCTGAGTGGTGAATGTACTTTTTTGCAACCTCTCAAAAAAATCACTCAATTATATAACTTTAAACTTATTTACTATGATGAAGCAATCATGAAAGTAGGAAAAATATTACTTGGAGTCCTGATGGTAATGATGATCATCCATTCCTTTGAGTCAGCAAGATGAACACATGCTGTATTTCCTCAAGTGTCCTGTAGTAAATCAGAAATATCATAGCACCACTCTACCATGTACTCCAATGTCTGCCACATCCTAATGTCTGATTCCACTTTTATAAAGATAAACTAGTAGAATTCCTAAGTATCAAATAATACAATATGTATTCAGATTTCCATTCCAAACCTGTACTATGAAGGTTTTTTACAACAATTCTGATCAAACTAGAAATCAAATTATATCTGTATATGTGCATTTAGATGAACAAAAAGCACTGATTTTACTTCAGAAAACTATCTAATGCCCACATATAGCCTGAATTTTATCCTTTTGTTTGTTTGATTGATTGATTGATTGATTGATTGATTGATTGATTGATTTTAGGACTGGATAATGAAGCCAGGTTACATACCACTGAGTTATACTCCTAGCTAGAATTAATGTTAAATCTGTGTACTAACTCCAGGTTTGATGAGGCCTTCAGTTAACATCACTAGCAGGAAGAAACTGCCTCTTGTCTTGTCTTTGAGACCATTAAGGTGTAGTGGTAGGAACAGCAAGAAATTCCCAAGGTAAACATCAATCTCTGAAGATAGGAACAAGGCTTGTGCTCCACCTGGTCTATATGTATAAACCTTCCTTCTAACTACAATATTCAAAGGAGAATGGTTTGTGTTTGCTAGCAGAAGCAGGTTTTTGTTTGTAAGAGACATCTCACAGATTGGTTAGCCCAAAGGAAAAAGTATGGATAAAGGGAAATGGGAAGAATTCTAAGTAATAAAGTAATGATGAGCATGCCAATGCAATCTTCTCAATTTATTCTCAAACAAACAAGATAGAACCATATGAAGTCTACAGAACTACACTAATCTCAATGGCTCAAAATGAAGACTAAAGAATAATATTAAATAATAATCAATAAGCTTTGAATAATCTATTAGTATTTAACACAAGATTTCCTTTCCCTACATCAACTTCCTTTCATAAGACAGAAGGTAACACTCTGCTGCAGACTGAAGAGGAAAGGCTTGAACTGGGATCCTTGCAATCTTCTCAAGCTCTCAGCCTTGTCAGAAAATGCAAAGGACCAAAAAAGCCCTTATCCACAAAATTACTGCTCTAAACAAGGTAGAAAATGAGAATCTAATTGGCAAAATTCCCTCCTTCTCTCTCTAAAAGTGATGAAGAAATCAATAACAAAATATTCCAAACCAAAATAAATATATTCAATTATAAAACTGAGTAATATTGGTGATATAAATGAGTACCTTGAATTGGAATTTGAAAACTATCAATAGAAATTGACCTTCTAAAGTTTATTTTACTCAGAAAATAAATATTTTTAAAAATCACATTATAAAATGTATAAATTTATTATATCCAATGAGGAAGAGATGTGAATGAAAACATTTTAAAGGCACTGAAAAAAAGGAAAAAAGCAATCAAGAGAATAAAAAGTGAAATGAAAAGCAATTAAGGGAGCTGGAGAGATGAGGAGGGGCATTGGAAATGAGGTCACAAGGCATACTTCACCCAGAAAGACTGCATCTCCTAAAGGTTATCTAAGTTCCCCAAACAGTGCCAAAATCTGGAGAACAAGTGTCCAAACACATGAGCCTGTGGGAACATTTTTTTTTCATTAAAACCACTATCCACATAAAATTAGGGATTCTGAAGAAAAATAATAGTATGTATCAAATGCATATTCTATATATGTTAAAAAAACATAGCAACAAAAAAATATGTCTGGCTTTGGCAAAAACCATAGACACAGTTAGTTGACCAATAATTGCCAGGAACTGGGAGTAAGGCAGAGGGTGTGAAGAGCAGTGCATAACAGTGAACCAATGGATACATGGCATGTATGTGTCAGCACACACAAAAAAAGTGAACACTACTGTAAACTATAAAATGTATTGATAATAATGTGCCATTATTGATTCACCAGTTGTAACAGATGTACCACACTAGAACAATATACAAACAATAGAGGGAAATAAGGAGAGTAGGAGAGAAGAGAGAGAGAGAATATGCAACAATACTTCCCAATTTTTTTAAACCCAAAAGTATTCTTAAAAATTAAGTTTATTAATGTACCTTTAAAGTACTTGACTCTAGATATCAGAAGGGAACACGGGAGACAAGGGAAATTGAATTGAATAACATATTCCAAAACATAGTGTAGCAAGAATATTAGATCTAAATGTAAGGGAAAAAAATCCTCAAGGCCTACACGTTAAAAGAAAAATCAAATAAGTTACAAGAGGGACCATGGATTAAGCTGGCAGCAGACTTCTCAAAAACAACATACAAAGCAAGGTACAATAAAAAGGCATTTTCAAGAAATTCAATGAATAACATTATGAACAAAATACATCTAGATAGCTCTCTTGTCAGTATCAAGCTATAGAAAAAATAAATTTTAAGCGTACAATATATCAAGAAATCTATACCCCTAAGCTGTTCTTCAGGAATCGATTGGAAGATAAACTTCAAAAGCACAAGGCTGACTGATATCCAGATTCAAGAGTTACAGCTAAAGCAAACCTCATTTGCAAAGCTAAGAGATATGCAAGGGTGCACTAGGTAAATAGAAAAAGATACGAAGGATGATGATATTGATGGCAAAACCAACTTTTAGCCAAAAACTAAAACCACTATATGTAAAAAGAGAGATCTCTGTTAGTCCTCAAGAAACACAATGTGGTCAAGTTTATTGATCAAAGGCATGAGGATCACGTGGGTGATTCTCTGGGAGATTATGGTGTTATTACTATTTCTTTAATAGTGTGTTAAATCTAGTGATACATAATTATCAATAATTTTTAGAAGGCAATGCCAATTGCTTTAAATGTCTCCCTGGGCATATGTTAATTCTTTGTTTAAGTTCTTTTTAATTTTTGACATTACAATTTAATTAAAACATTTCTTCCTGCCCTTTCCTCCCCCAAGCTAATCCCTTCCCTGCTTTTCTTCAAAGTCATAGCCTCTTTTTTCATTAATTGTGAAAGGCAACTTTGCTTTAAAAAAATAAGTAAATAAAAAAACATCATAATATAATGTAATGATATTAAAGCTTATACAACTATCTTTGTTATGTCCATGCAATATCAAATAAATCTACCATTTAAAAAGCAAAAAAAATTTAAAACATGAAGAGGGATGTAAATACAAACATACCAATAATAGGATAACTTATATGATGCAATTAGTAACAAAGAGATGAAGTGGCCAAGAGTTTGGATATGGAGGATGGGGTACCAATGGTTCTCTGGGTAAAACATTTACCTTGCAAGTATGAGGGTGGGGTTTGGGATCCCAGAACACACATAAAGCTCCAATGCAGTAACACACCCCTGTAACCTAGCACTCCTATGGTGAGATGGGATGTGGAGATAGGAGAATCCCCCCAGTCCTTTGGGCCTGCTAGCCTAGAATTCCCCATGGGGAACAAGAGACAATCTCAAAGATGCACTATGAATGCCAACACCTGAGGTTGTCTTCTGATCTCCACAACATATAAACATCTGCACTCCACATCCACATATCACACACAGAGATTACAGATCTGAACAGCCAAAACAATAAGGTCAAGAATATGTATCTAATTTTACACTCTTATTTAGAAAAGTGCACTATTTGTTAAGTTTAGAAGGAATCTTTACAAAATTCCTATCTTTTGTAAATTAGATAAATTTACAAAATTTATCTATCTATCAAGACAGAAAAAAAAGATATAGGTTTTATAAAAGAGAAATATTAAGAAAATTTCCTTTTCTGATCCAGCCTGGGCTAACACCACTAAGGAAAGCCCCTGGCCAGGCACGCAAGTGCTGCTTTGTCCAAAGTAGCAGCAGCCATGCTCTGGCACAGCTCCCGTTCCCAACAGGCCAACCCTGCCTGCCTCCTTTCTCTTCTTCTCCCCACTTGCCCAGAGTGACTCTGCAGAGCAAAGACCTTTTCTCACCTAGGGTGTCTCACGAAAGTAGGCGTGACCTCAGGTTAAGATGGAAGACAAGACATTGTATTTGAGAAGGTGGGTGAACATAATTAGCCCCTTCTTCATTGAGTTGCTTTCATCAGATTATTTTATCACAGCCACAGGAAAGGCAACTAAGACATCTCCCACAAAGAACAGCACGGGGCTGCTAGATACATTTACTGCTGTAACTCTGTCAAACTTTCAAGGCAGATCCATTCTCCACACTTTCAAACTGCTTCACAAAATATAAAAGCAAAGAGCATTACCAAAGTCACGCTACAAAACCATCATCACCCTGATACCAAAATTGGATAGAGATCTGATGACAACATGAGAAAAAAAAAAAACCTCACAGGTCAATTTCCCTGATGAACATAGATGTAAAAATTCCCAACAAAATTCTAGCAAATTAAATCTAAGGACACACTGAGAAGACCGTATAGCATAACTAGGTTGGTTTCGTCCCAGGGAGCTAAGTCTGGCCCAAAATATGGATCATTAAGTATAATGTAATATACCATATAAATAAACTTTTGGGAAGAAATCATATAAACAGCTCAATAGATGCAGAGAAGGCACTTGATAAAATTTAATTTTCTTCCCTGATAAAAGTTCTAAAGAAATTAGGAATATATGGAATATAAATCAAATAATAGAGGTTATATACCACAAATATATATAGCTGTCACTATACTAATTTGGTAAAAAAGAAAAAAAAAAACCTAAGAATATTTTCCCCTTAACCCAGAACAAAACAAGGTTGCCCATTCTCTCCACTCTTCTCAACATGATGCCCTAAGGCTTACCTGGAGCAATAATATAAATGGAACCTATAAAAATAATAAAAATAGGAAATGAAAAATTCAAATTATCCCTATTCAGAAATGGCATGTTTCTGTGCTTTAAAAAGCCTACAAACTCCACTTTATATCTAATGAACACTTTTAGTAAAGTTTAAGAATACATAATAAGCATACAAAAATCAGTAGCCTTCCCAATAATGTACTTGCTGAGAAAGAAATTAAGAAAAATATCCCATTCACAATAACTCCAAAACTTAAAAATCAAATAAAAACAAAGTAGCTAAGAATAAACTCAGCCAGGAAAACAAAAGATCCTGACAATGAAAACTTTAATACATTAAAAACAATATAACTAAAG
This sequence comes from Peromyscus melanophrys, assembly GCA_902168415.1. NCBI lineage: Eukaryota > Metazoa > Chordata > Mammalia > Rodentia > Cricetidae > Peromyscus > Peromyscus melanophrys. The sequence continues at coordinate 35,181 of CABHPR010155639.1, read as the reverse complement.
ATACTAGAAATTGAAAAGATTTTCCGTGCTTCTGAATTGGCAGACTTCATATAGTAGGAGGGGAAAAGGCTATATGTCCAAAAGTATACAGGCTCATTGTAATCACTGTCAAAATCCCAGCTACTCAGAAAACTAGAAAAACTCCAAAATATCCAAAAGTTCCTGTGGGAACACAGAAAAAGAGAAATAGCAAAAATAATCAACCAACCAATCAATACCTTAAAACCTTAGTAAATGAAAACACTGCTACAAGCACCACAATATCTGATTCAAATTCTACTATAGAGCCATAGTGACAAAAGCCGGCCTACTACTGGCATGAAAAACACACGTACAGCGCGACAGAACAGAAGAGCCAGAAACACACACAGAGATACAGCCACCTGATATTTGACAAAGGTTCAAAATCACACAATAGAAAGAAAAAATGTCCATCCAACAAATGACCCTAGTAAAACTGGTTATTGATCCTCGTAAGAATGAAATCAGATTCCTGTCCCACCCTACATAAAAACATCAACTCAAAATGAATCAAAGATTTTAGTTTAAAAACTAAAGAAAATACATCAAGATATACACATAGGCAAGAACTCCACACAACACAATCCCAAGAACTGACGAAAGAGATTATATGAAGTTTAAAAAATCTTCTGCATAGCTCTGCAGAGCAAATCCAAGGCTTAAAGAATGGGAGACAAATTTCCAGCCATGCTTCAGACAGGGGCTTAATACCTAGGTTATATCAGGAACCGAAATAATTAAATGCCAAAAGAACAAAACTGCTAGTCAATAAATTGAACTGATGAAATTAATATACTACTCTCAAAAGAAGAAATGCAAATGGCCAGAAAGTAATTTTTCAATGTTCAAAATCATTAGCCACCAGGGAAATTTTGAATTAGGGCCGTTCTGAGATTCCAACTGATTCCACTCAGAATCGGTAGCGATCAAGTAAACAAGAAAAATGCTGGAGAGGATGTGGGTAATTCATGGATGAAGAGAGTGTCAAGTGTTGCATCCATTATGGAAATCAGGACAGAAGCTTCCCAAAAATTTAAAATAGAAACAGCTATGCAATTTCTGGGTATATACTCAAAAACTGTATCTGACTACAGAAATACTTACGGTACAAAGCTCCAGGTAAGGACTGCTGGTAGGATGGCCTAATGGCGAAAAGAAGTGGAGAAACTGGAGATATATTTTGAAGGTAAAGCCAACTGGACTGTTAGATATAAGTTATATAGAAAGGAGAATAGAGAAAAATTTCTAAGATTTTTGTCCTAGAGACTAAATGTCTGTGTTTATGTCTGCTATTCACAAAACTGAGGAAATGGAATGAGGCTAAATGTCCATCAACAGATAAATGAATGATAGAAATGTGATGCACAGTGCAATTTTGTTTAGTCATAAAGATGAAATCATGTCTCTTAACTTGGAAGTTCCTCTCCATGGTCCCTTAGTAAATTTAGTAATTTTCTGATCTATATGAATATTCCAAATGTAAAATGCATGTCCAAGGATTCAATCTTCTGGACACAGCAAGACAGTGGCACATATGAACTCACATAAATTTCAATAGTATGCATAAAACCTGTGCAAGCCCAATCCAGACCAAATCCCAACATGAAGAGGGGAGTTGGGCACACAACCCCACCCTTAGCCATGAAGCAGTTAGTAATCCTCAGCTGTTAGGAAAGGGACAGCCATTTTTCTCTATGAATGTAGCTGCTAGTAAGTTGAGCATAAGCCAGTGGAAGACCACACATCTAAGAACATCTGGGCAGCATGAATTGGTCCTGAAGAATTTCTTAAAAGAAAACAAAAATGGATTGAGTGAGTAGGGAATGTGAGGTCGATCTGGGAAGAGTTGGGAGGTGGATATGATCAAAACACATTGTATGAAGCTTGAAACTTCCAAAGAACTAATTTTTGAAAACTGAGAAAATGAAATTTACAGGAAAATTGGCAGCTCTGAAAATATACTAAGTGAGAAAACTCAGACTCAGAAAGACAAATGCTCCATGTTGTCTCTTATATGGGGGTCCTAGCTTTAAATGTTTATATATGTATATGTGGACATGTGTGTAGGTATAAATCATTTAATCAGTAAGTGGACAACAAAAGAAGAAAATAAAGGGGGTTAGGATGGAGAAGATAATAGAGCAAGTGTGACATGAAAGCAAATGAGGTACTTTCAGGAGTGGAAGGGTTTAGGGTAGGGTAGGGTAGTAAGATGTAGGAGGAGAGGGGAGGAGAATTTGAAATCCTAATTGAAAATGCCGTGATAAAAACTTATATTTTGTTGGTAAAGTTTAAAAAAAAGACTAAAATAAATATAAAAATAACGTCCACAGATGCCAAACCAAAAAAATGAGGAAACTCTTAAAAAATAAACAAAAGTGAAACTGTCATAACTGCCTTACTGCTTGTCCTTGTCACATTTCTGCACTGTGACAAAATACCAGGACCAAAGCAACTTACAGGGGAGCAAGGGCGGGCTAGCAGGAACAGCCGGGAGCTCACATCTTCATCCACAAGTAGGAGGCAGAGAAGAGAGGGACAGGGACAGAGACACTGGGAAGGACAACAGTCTTTTGAAATCTCAAAGCCTGCCCCCAGTGACTCACCTCCTCCAACAAAGCTGTATCTCCAAGGCCATTTCCTAATCTTTCCCAAACAGTTCACCAACTAAGTAAAAAGTTTCCAAATATGTGAGCCTACGAAGGTCGCTTTCATTCAAAGCACCACACTCCATTCCCTGGCCCCACAGGCTCATGGCAGTATCATAATGCAAAACGCACATAGTCCAACCTCCAAAAGTCCCCATAATCTTTCACAGTTTCAACACAATTTAAAATTCAAAATCCAACATCTCTGAGACTCAAGGCAATCTCCTAATTGTAATCAATGTAAAATCAAAAGGCAATTTACAAATTTCCAATATATAATGGCACAGAACAGACAGCTAGATAGATATACATTTCCAAAAGGGAGCAATGGAGGAAATACCAGGCCAAAGAAAGGTTGAACACCAACAGGACAAACTCCAAATCCTGCAGCTTCGAATACGATGTTAAAGGGCTTAAACGGCCTGTTCTTCCAGCTTTCTGCCTGCAGCATACTTCTCTCCCCTGGACTGACTCCACTCCCTATATGCAGTTCTCTTTGGCAGGTGTCCCACGGCTCTGATATCTCTAATGCCTTGGGGTCTCCAACACAACCCAGGCTTCACTTTCACAACTTCATACAGTGCTTCTCAAAGCCTCCATCCGGGGACTCCCTGCCACATGCCTGGTCTTAATGGTGCCCCTTAACCATGGAGGAAGATTTCACAACCCGTTTACTTGAGAATCCATGATGATTCTAAAGCCAGAACCATGGGGACAACACTGCCAAGTCTGGCTGCCTGCTTGGGATGGAACCTGGCCCCTCTGAATCCCACATACAGCTTTCCTTTGTTGTTGCATTTTAGGAACAGAAAGTTCCTCTGCCTTTTCTTCTGTGCACATTGGAAGCTTAGCTGTCCGAGATCCTGTCCTGGGGGTGCCACTCCCTTTATTTCATTTCAGAACAGGCCTTTCTTTAATCTTATCTCTTTCAGCACAAGCCTTGGCTCCAACGTTAAATTTCCCAGCACTCTTTTTCACTTCAAACTGTAAATTCTCTATTTCTTTTTACCCTGCTTGTTCGTTTTCATTGTAGACCAGCCTAAGAGTTATTACTAATAACACATGACAGAGTCAATATTAGGATGTCTTGAAATTCCATCCATTAGGAAAATTAATCCAATATTTTACAATTTAGTCTCAGAAAGACTCTTAGGACAATGGCAGAAAGCAGCTACATTTTTTGTCAAATATCACAAGAACGATCTCTATCCCAGTTGCTAATATTATTACCCTCTAAAACCTCTGGGGCTGGGCCCCCATAGTCCACATTGATCTCAGCACTACTATCTTCCAAGCTCCTACTAAAATTACCTGTTAATCCCCACTAACAATATTCAACTGCTTTCCTAGTCTGAAGTCCCAATGTCTTCCCCATTCAGAAAAGAAAAAGAAAAGAAAGTAAAAAGAAAAAATCAGAATAGTCAGGTCTGTTTTAGCAATAGAAAAAAATCAGAATATTCAGGACTGTTTTAGCAATAGCCAACTCACAGTACCAATTTCTGTCTTAGTTACTTTTCTATTGCTGTGACAAAATACCATGACCAAGACAATTTATAAAATAAAAAGTTTATTTGAAGCATCTGGTTCCAGGGGGTTAGGCTCCATGATAGTGGAGCAAGGATACAGTGGCAAAAATAGCTGAGAACTTACATTCTCAGAGGCAGAGAGAGGAAAAAAAAACTACTGAGAATGGTGAGAATCTTTTGAAACCTCAAAGCCTGCCCTCAGAGACACACTGCCTCTAAGCAGGCCACACCTCCTAATTCTTCCCAAATTGTTCCACCAACTGGGGACCAAGTATTCAAATATATGAACCCATGGGAGATTCTGTCCTAACCATCATACTATTCAAGAGTTAAACAATCTTTTTATTTAATATACCCTCTGAAAAAGAGGAACTTAGAAAATTACAGCTTTTTTTCAAAATATCATAGTTAAAGCACTATGATATGATATTATATGATCAACTGTGAGATATATTTAAAGAACTAATCAGAGGAAAGTCCATCCATTGCTCTTATTACTTTAATCAATATAATTAAGATAAAAATTATTTAAAGTCTGATGATATGGCTCAGTGGTTAAAGGTGCTTGGTGACCTGAGTTGAATCCCTAGATTCCATGATGGGGAGAGAGAGCAGCTTATATCCTCTACATCTCCCAGTAGGGTGTGATATAAGCATGTGCACATGCGTGTGTGTGCGCGTGTGTGCACGTGCTCACGCGCGCACACACACACACAAGGGGGAAGGAAGGAAGGAGGGAGAGAGAGGGGGCAGAGAGACAGGAAGACAGAGTCAAGCAAAAGCAGAGTCAGAGAGACAGAGTGACAGAGAGAAAGACATTATGCACAAACAATAATAATAAAATAATTTTTAAATTACATCTGTAGCTTGAATGAATACAAAGAGAGGGATAAACCAAATAAGACTATATATATATGGAAAGAAAGCAGAACTTGATAAAGTGAAGAACAGAAAACTAGATGTCAAAATTATCATCTTTTGGCCTGAAGAGATAGCTCAGTATTTAAGAGCACTGGCTGTTCTTCCAGAGGTCCTGAGTTCAATTCCCAGCAACCACTTAGCGGCTTACAACCATCTATAGTGGGATCTGATGTCCTCTTTTGGCATAAAGTCAATAGAGCAGTCATATACATAAAAATAAATAAAGCTTTTTTTAAAAAATATCATTTTTAAAAGCCAAATGTGATAATCCAAAATGCATATAACATAGAAAACATTTAAAAACTCAAATACAAAATAAAAACATTTAAATTTTTATTAATGGATCTATCCATTTAGCACCAGGGGCTGGAGGTACGTTCGTTCATTGGTGCTCATGTGGAGCACAGAGGACAGCATACAGGAGTTGGTTCTCTCCTTGCATCATGTGGTCCCCAGGGATTGGACTCATGTCATCATACTTGGTAGCAAGTGCCTCTAACCCCCCAACCATCACACTGTCTCAAATAAGACATTTTAACCCAAAATTAATAATCTGCCATCCTAAGCATAAAAAAGCACTTCTTGAAAAAGGACCCTAACAGCCCAGCAAATAATTCCATAAATTTAAATATGGAAGTACATGAAATTAAATACTCTCACACAACTAAGGAAGCAATTAGCAGAGTAAAGAGACAACCTAGAGAATAGGAAAGATATCTTGGCCAGTTACAAATAGACAGGGGATTCATATCTAGAATATATGAAGAACTATAAAACAAAAAAAAATGACAAAAAAGAACACCAAATTACCCAGTCAAAAAAAAAATGGGCTAATGAACCAAACAGACAAAACAGACAATTCTTAAAACAAGAAATACAAATAGCCAATGAATATTTGAGAAAGTATTCAATATCCTTAATCTAACAGGAAAATATGAATTTTGAGATTATTTTTAAAATTAAACAATCAGGTAAATAAACTTTAGTGAGAGTCTGTGAGCTAGGTTTCTATGTATTTTTGTGTGCTCATAGTCTAATCATTACATGTAGCATAATATAATGTGTAATGTGAAAGAAAAAGAAATGAGCAAAAAATACACACATGCACACACACAAATACATACATACATACATACATACATACATACATACATACATACGTACATACATGCATACATACATACATAAGAGGCTATCAACATGAGAGTTGGAGGCCATGGGAGGGGTTAGAGGGAGGGTAGCTGGGAAGAACTGGAGGGAGGAAAGGGATGGGGAGAAAGTGGTGTAATGCTATTTCAATTAAAAATATTAAAAAATAATTGTATTCATTAAAAAGAAAGATCAATGTTAAACAAAATTAGATATTTTTAATTTTTTGCTTCTTTTATTTTTGAGATTATAATTAGATCATTTCCCCCCTTCTTTTCCTTCCTCCAAACCCTTCCATGTACCCTGCCTTGCTCTCTTGCAAATTCATGTTCTCCTTTTTCATTAATTGTTATTATATGCCTATACATTCCTAAACAAGTAAATACAACCTGATAAGTCAATATGTTGTCACTTGTATGTATGTTTTCAGGGCTGATTATTTGGTATCAGATAACCAATTGGTGTGCTCTTCCTGGGGAAGACTATTTCTCCAACTCTCAGCATTCCTTAACTGCCTAGAGTTTTTTATGTGAGGTTGAGGCCTCCTGGGTTTTCCCTCCCCCATGTTACCATGTCTGTTGCTGTTGTCTTTGTTCAGCTCATGATTAGGCAACCACACTGGTGAGACTGTGTGGGTATAGCCCCTGACATTACTAGAGGACACAGTCTCACAGTAACTCTCTGATCCTTCGGCTCATACAATCTTTTTGCCCTCTTTTCTGCAACGTTCCCTGAAGCTCTGGTATGAGAGCTGTGTTGTAAATGTGTCCTTGGGGCTGGGCTCCACAACTTTGAATTTTGATTGGTTATGTGTAGTGGGTAGCCATTCCAGCTTTGATCTGGAAGTTCCAATCCCATTGAGGCTTCGGCAATTGTCACGCCTACAAGGTGGGGCCGAGAGAGGACCCTGAAGACTCAAGATCCAGATGTGCTGGCTCTCTTGGTTCCTGGACCCTGGATGCTGGAGGTAGAGCGAGCAGAGTTCTCCAGAGAACACCACCAGACTGTGCCACACCTTTCCCAGACCCTGTTACTTATCCCTTCACTTGTAAGTTACCCCACAAAATAAACCTCCCTTTTAACTACGTGGAGTGGCCTTAATAATTTCACCAAAAGTTATGGTTTTCTGTAATGGTCTCATCTGTTGCAAAAAGAGGTTTCCTTGCCGGGCGTTGGTGGCGCACACCTTTAATCCCAGCACTCGGGAGGCAGAGCCAGGCGGATCTCTGTGAGTTTGAGGCCAGCCTGGGCTACCAAGTGAGCTCCAGGAGAGGCGCAAAGCTACACAGAGAAACCCTGTCTCGAAAAACCAAAAAAAAAAAAAGAGGTTTCCTTGTGGAGATGTGAGGACTACACTTATTTGTGGTTATAAGGACAACCTAGACCCTAAAGAAGAAATGTCACATGCTTTCTCTCATCAGAGGATCCTAGTTCCAAATCTTCAGATTGTGAGTAGATATCCTGGAGTAATTGCAGAAGACAAGAAAATAAAAAGGGACTGTTGTCAGGATGAGGGGTGGGAGGAACAATGGGAAGGGGAATAGAGGGTACAAGTGACCTGATCAGGGAAATGGGGAAAAAAATGGCTCTAATTACAGAGGAGGAGGGACATAAATACTTAGAAGGAAAAGGGAGGGAAAATAACAGTAAGGAGGTCTCAAAAACTCATTAGGAATCATACTGTTAGCCACCTAACAAAAATACTATAATGCATGTAAGTCAGTGTACAAATATGCATATATAGTTTAAATAAAATTCTCATCTGGGCTGACAAAGCTCCCTCCAGGAATCAAAGACAACCTAACAAAAACCCCTAACACAAGGCACCCTCTTGAATTGTTGGTCAGTGTTGTCTAAGAGAATCCCAAAACATTACAGGCTATTGCTATTTCCCTCAGTTGCCTGCAAGAAGTAGAAGGTCAGCCCCTATTGCTGAAGACACCATGTACTTCAGACACAAGGGCCAGAAGCCCCTGAGCTAGAACTGACCTGAATGTCTTCTCCTTGAGGAATAACTTTCCTGGTACCAGAGGGTTTCATACAAGCTTCCAAAGAAGGAAAGCAACCAACAGTCCTACCTAGCTATGATGCCTATGAAACACAACAAAGACCAGCATAGCATAGATAACTTTAAGGGTACAATAATGGCATGCATATCTAGGCAGTAACCAACAGCTCTCTAATTGGACTTAAGACCCACTCAACAAGATGGAAATCATACCTGATACTGGAAACCCAGGGCTAGTGAAGTCATGGATCTTGGAGGAGAACCTACAACTACCGCTTTCCAAAAATAGCAAAATCCCTAACATAATTCTAAATAGTTGTCCTTATACCCACAAAAAAAAATGTATTTTTAATTACCTTTATTTTTTTATTTTTAAATAAAACTACCATATAACCATGCTCTACCACTCTTGCATACATACCCAAAGGACTCTGCATCAAAACACCACAAAGACTTGTGTTGTACATCTATGTTCATTGCTGCACTATTCACATAGCGGGGAAATGGAACCAGCCTAGGTATCCACAACAGAGAAATGAATAAAGAAAATGCAATGCATATATACAACAGAATTTTATTTTGCCATAAAGAAGAACAGGATCATGATCCATATTGGACAGCAGATAGAAGTGGAGATCATTATCTTAAGCAAAATAAGCTGGTATCTGAAGGATGGATTTCTTGTTTTCTCTCGTATGTGGAATCTTGATTTAAATTTCTGGAAGGGGACATGAAACTTTAAAAGTGACCATGAGGTGGGAGGGAAAGATAGTAAGGAAGGGGTAGGAGAAGAGTGGGTAACAGAATATATGTGACATGAAGACAGAGGAAGGAAATTTTTACGGTAGAAAGGTGACTGATAAGAGAGAATCCAGGGAAATGGGACAAGGTACTAGGTGAGGTGATAAATAAAAAGAAAGTATAATGATCTACATGTATAAACATGCCACAATGAAGCACATTACTTTGTATGCTAACTTTAAATTTTATTTTAAAAATACATGAATGAAAATAATGAGTCACAAAATATTTTTAATTTGAGGCCACCTCCTAACCTGTTGTAAGAGATGGTCCACACCTGTGTTGTCTGATAAGACAAGGTAAGGACAAGAGTTTTGTAGTGGTTAGCTGTTCCAGCTTTGACCTGGAAGTACTACCCTCATTGAGGCTTCCGGTAACTGTCACGCCTATGAGGCGGGATCTGGATGTGCTGAAAATTGTCTGAGGTTCATATTTCCATAAGGACCTTTGGCTTTTGCTGGTGCCATGAAGAGCATGATGCAGGCCCTACAGTATTTTTTATTGCTCACTCAATGTTGATGGGTATTACTAGTTTGGTTAGCAGTTAGCAAAGGGATCTTGCTGATCCAGAGACTAAGGATTTTACAGGATTGTATAACTAATGATATGAATTGAAATCTGAGAAGAGGTTTTCACAGGGTCCCTTCTGTCCCTGAAAATCAAGAGGCAGTTAATGGTTGCTGTGGGATGAGATGCTCTTGGTTCCTGGATCCTGGACGCAGGAGGTAGACCGAGGAGAGTTCTCCAGAGAACACCGCTGGACTGCACTACCCCTTTCCCAGACCCTGTAACCTATCCCTTTACTTGTAAGTTACCCCACAAAATAAACCTCCCTTTTTAACTACATAGAGTTGCCTTAATATTTCCACTAAAAGAGTTTACTCTAAATAGATTAGAATGGCACCCTCTAGTACACCTTAGGGGTTGGAAAGTTAGGACAGGAAGAAAAGATGCCAACTGGTAGCAGAGGTCCAGGTGAGAACAGCTGGTAACCTGGGCTAGTTTTAGCATGGAGATCAGTAGGTGCAAGACTGCAGGTGCATTTCAGAAGTGAAGCCTAATGGATTACTAGATATTTTAATATATCCTAATAATATGATACATATTAGATACAAGGAAAGAGAAGAGGAAAGAATTCCTAGGATTCGGGCCAGAACAACTGACTAGATGATGATGTCCTTGCTGGGAGCTGGGGCAGGCAGTGTTTGTAGACTCATATATTGATGATTCAATTTTGACCTTCCATGTTTGAAATGACCCTTAGAGTAAAGTTTCTTTTGTAAACCAATATTGCTTTTGAATTCCTGCATTCTATTTATTTATACATGTATTCTTTATTTATTTTGATGAAGCAATTAATTTAACTACGGTTACTTACAGGAGCATGGATAAGGGGTTATTCATAGTAGCTATACCACTGAAGAAAATGGCTCTCTTCCCACAGCAACCAATAACTGCCTCTGGATCCTCAGGGGCAGAAGGGACCCTGTGAAAACCTCTTCTCAGATTTCAATTCATATCATCAGTTATACAATCCTGTAAAATCCTTAGTCTCTGGATCAGCAAGATCCCTTTGCTAACTGCTAACCAGACTAGTAATACCCATCAACACTGAGTGAGCAATAAAAAAAAATACTGTAGGGCCTGCATCATGCTCTTCATGGCACCAGCAAAAGCCAAAGGTCCTTATGGAAATATGAACCTCAGACAATTTTCAGAAGGGCACACTTCAACAAATGCTACCAATGTGAATTACTGGACAATGTTCAAGAAAAGGGCCATGATTCAAATAAGTTGACCCTATCTTGACCTCACATTCTAAAATCACATGGAAGAGAGAAGATGTAAATGGAAACACAGGCATCCATGAGCCCTGTGCAATTCTCTAGATAAACTCAAGTATCTCTGACCCTTCACACCCCCCCAGGCTGGATGAGCAGTCCCTTTCTGAAGTGATCCCATTGCACCCTCTGTATAGCATGTAGTTCACTGTTTGAAGTCTATTCTCCTGCTGAACTGGCAACTCCATGAGGACAATGTCTTTGTCTACCACTACCATACCCTGAGGCCATTCAAATGGACAAAGAAGAGGATACAGATCTTTGGCCGCTCAATATTGCTATCCTGTGGGAAAAGCTATTTTTCTGGTTAGAGACAGGAACTCAAACAGCTTAGCTAGGGAAAAGGGGAAAGGGAGAAACCTTTGAGCCACTTGAGTTGGCCCTTTTATTCTGATTTCATGAATATCAAACTCTCTTCTGATTAAATAATGACTTTACGGAAGTTTTTTTTTTCTTATAAGGAAATCCTGATTTATTTTAATTAATATTGTTTTCCTTCCTGAAAGATGGATTCTCTTTGAAAGATTTGGCCAGCCCAGGATCTGATTTCACAGTCAACCAAGACTGCTTATGCAGACCCTTTGGGAAGTGGCCAATTTGGCACTCCCAGAAGCAACTTGACCTCACAGCACTTCACACAATGCAAACATCCACCTTATGAATTCACACTCTGTGGTGATTTCACCACTGACTTAGTAACAGAGAAAAAAGCATTTCCTTCTCAAAAATTGGTTTGAAAGAACCATTATTTTACTTTGTTTGCTGTGGAAACTTCACTGCCTTAGAAATTTTATCACGCATTAGGCCTAAACTGTATAAAGTAAAGCACACCTCCAATTTAATGAGAAAATTCCATTTGTCATGACACTGATTCAATTTATAAAAATCTTTCCTGGGAAACAAGCATTCTATGAAAGTATTAATGCTTATAATACATTGGCTGGATTTATAATTGGACCTACTTTTCAATTATGCAACCTAACATTTAAAAAATACTGGTAGCCAAAAACATATGCCTCCCATGCACTGTGTTGTTTTATATGTAGGTGAAGTAACCCTTTTTTTAGATATCTCTCCTTTAGTTATATCTGTAGAATCAAGAAGTATGTCACATCACAAAACAAGTGACATATAGACTTCAGACTTCTCTACTGCCAATGCTCCATAAGGCCATTCCATCCCTGCAACCTACCACATGTTCATGTACATATGTGCACACGCATACACACCTCCCTTTAAACCTCTCCAAAGTACTACAGCATGTTGTGTAGTCTGTGAGCTTGTGCTTATTTCACACTCCTGATCTCTGCATGTTTAACTAAATCAGGCTTGTGGTTACAGGAGCCACAACTGAGTTATTCCTAACTTCCTCAAAATGAAGTTAGACAATGATTCTGCAGTTAGGCAATCATCTCCCAATGCTCTCTCTCAGAAGGAAATATTTGGAATGGATGTTAAGTTAGAAAGATTGATTGAGAAATATGAGAACTCATTCCTTTTCCTTTAAGGAAACTGGTTAAAGGGGATTTTGACCAGTACTTTTCTGGAACTTTTCAATATACTAAACAACTGTAGTTTATATTCCTTAATAATTATTCTTGAAGGAGGAGCTGCTTTGAATAAGGCATGGGAAAGTGCTCTGGCCATGCCTCAGAAGTGCAGGAGTGCCCTCTCGTGGGTCTAGGTAGTCACTTCAGAAACTGGAAGCTACAATCACTAAAATCTTCATCTCCAGGAGCAGTGGTGTCTTGTTCTGTCTTTGCCCGTCCAGGAAGCCCCATTTCAAACTCTGCTGTCACATCTAGACTTCTCTTAACTTTTCATATTCTTTATTATGTATAAAATGCGTACTGTGTGTGTGCATGAGTGTGTGTATATGTATAGGTATGTATATACACATATATATGTATAAAGAGTTTATGAACTTAAGATCAGTAGCTCAGTGGTAAGAACAGAAGCTCACCATTGCTTTCTGCACTTTCTTTCACACAGTGCATCCTTGCATTTCATTTGAAATACATTAGTTCTGAAAACATAGCATTGCCATCCTCTCCCAGATATGGAGTCAGCAGGGATGGCTATAAATATGGGTGTTCTGGCACCACGTGCAGCATTCTTCTGCTCCCACTTGACCCTTATTCCACATTCTCAGTCTTGTATTTCTTCCTGCTAAGGTGAGAGTCTTTCTCAAGTTTCAGAGTCTCGGATCACTGTGATGACACATTCTTCTTCAAAACTTTTATGCCAGGTATATCACTGTACAGTCTTTTTTAATCCAGCTTAAACTGTGTGTTTATAATTGTTAGAATGTATATCAGCTAATGCTGACATTTCTCTCCACTCTAGAAATATGTTTGAGCACCATTTTAAATGGTCTTGGTAAGTAGAGGGTCACAGATGGAGGTAAAAATGTCTGAAAACAGACTCTATCAAATTTATACCTTAAGGTTCCCACTCCTACATTCACATTTTTTTGGTTACAAAGAAAGTACCAAATTCACAAGAAGCTTGGTTGAAATCTTCAGGCCAACAAGGTGATTGGCTGGCTCTTAATCAAACACTAGCAATGCCTCTTACATACCAAGAAATGCATTTCAGGCTCAGTTGGGGGAGGTCAATGACATCTTACCTATCTCCTGACTTCTCAAGTCCAGCTTATATCCTCTTGTTACAAGAGACCAACCGTCCGAAGACAGCTCTCCTTTGCTGTCTTTGGGTTAGTACCATTTACTCTCTCAGATTTAAAGTTAATAGTAAGAGTTGCCTCACAGGTTGTGGGAAGGATTAAGTAACATAACACATGAAAATCAGTTTCCTACATCTGAGGGATTAAATACTCAAGAGACGTAATCCTCAACAGTACTGTGATTATTATACTGTGAAATATTCAAATACCTCCAATCTTGCTGGTTTTGACCAATTCCTGATACCATAATCTTATCTAGTTTTATCTGTCTTAGAAAACACCTAGGTGTGCTGGCCTCTTATCATGGTCCTTGATTTCTGTCACCCTTATGCACTCTGACCCTCATGGTCATAACTAAGCATCCCTGCTAAACCTCCCTGTCGAACTGGCTTCTCTCACCTTGAACATGAGTCCTTTCACACCTGCTCAGGATTGGCTGAAAGTCTGATTCCTGGCATCATATGGCCAGCCTTGAGCTCCAGGCTGCCCTGAATGAAATCTGGCCATGTATATGGCTAACAGCTCCTAAATCTTGCATCTATTTTTGAGAAATAGTCTTTCTACGAACTTCTCATATATCACCTTCCCAGTTTACACAACACAAGGTTTCAGTCAGTCATTCTGTTACTTACCTGCTTAGGACACCCTGTAGATCACAGAGCCTGCTAAAATCATGGCCCAGCATTCTACTCCTACTTGCTCCTTCCCTAACTCCACAAGTAAACAAATAGTATGATAGTTAACACCTGCAATTCAAATTTTTAATAAATTTGAAAACCTCAAAGTTACAATAGAACACTGTGTGTGTGTGTCTCATATAAAGAGAAAGATCAAAGCACATAAAATAAAGGAGCATGGAACAAGAATTTCAGTATTAGGAGATTTATTGAGGCAACTCCATGTAGTTGAAAAGGAGGTTTATTTTGGGGTAACTTACAGCCAGTAAAGGGGTTGGTTACAGGATCTGGGAGAAGTGAAGTGCAGTCCAGCGGTGTTCTCTGGAGAACTCTGCTCAGTCTACCATCCAGCATCCAGGATCACAAGGAACCAAGAGACCCAGCACATCCAGATCTCGGTCTTAAGGGCTCCCATCTTGGCCCCGCCCCCGGGGCAGGTCATAGGTAGGTGTGGCAGTTGCCAGAAGCCTCACTAGGTACAGTACTTCCAGGCCAAAGCTGGAACAACTACCCACTTCACTTCAGGTGTATAAAAAGCTATCAAAAGAGCTGACATACAAGAAAACAGCATAAATAGTATGAGAAAGGTAAGATGATTCTTCATAAATAGCATCCATTCAGCAATGACATGAGGATGTGGACAGTGAGTCCCACACTTTACATAGTGAAGCAATGAATCGTCTGGATTAAGGAAAGTAATGATGACTTTCTTTATTGTTATTTCATCCCACTCTGGTTTAAATATAATTACCAGGATCCTTAAATAAAGACCTACTTGAACAATATCGTGAAAATATTTACATGCCTACATTCACTATGGTATGATATGCAACAAACAAGAGGGGAAAACAACCCAATATTCATTGAAAACAAATAAGGAAGTGTGGCATACAGATGACGGGCTGTTTTCAACCATTAGGCAGAGGGAAATCAGATCATGTACTATGATATGGATGAAACTTAAGGGCATTATGGTAAGTGGAATAAGACAGTCACAAATACTATATGACTCCATATATATGAAGTGTCTAAAGTAGCCAGATTCAAGGAAACAAAAAAGTAGAATCACGGGTGAGTAGGGACAGGGAACAAGGGCAGTTTTTCAATGAGTCCAGAGTTTAACTGGAGGTGTAGCTCAGTAGCAGATCTCTTGTTTTGCATGCACAAATTCCCATGTTGAACCCACAGCAACTGCACAAATCAGTGAATACACTGTTTCCATTAATATAGTGTTAACTATATTACTGTTAATAATATTATACTGTTAATAATTAATATGCTGTTTTTGCAAGATAAAGTTTAAGGGATTTGTGGCATAACAATATAAGCATTCTTAACACCTCTGAACTGCACTTAAAAGAGCTTAAGGAAATGGATTTTAGGCTGTGTTTTTTTACTATAGTGCAGTGATTTGAACCACCTCTTCGTGTATGTGTCTGTATCTGCCCTGTGTGTATCAGATTGAAGAAATGAGTTGAACAGCTATCTCAAGCAACCGCAACTTCTTATAATACCTTCCTGTATGCAACAAAGTAGCAAGGGAATTTGCCCATGGAGACAACCCTGTTGGGAGAAGTAAAAGGACAATGGTCTCTTTCTTCCTTGTCTCATAGAAGGAAACTTATAGTTAATTCCTGTGAACTCAAGACAGAGAGCCTGGAGCCAAGTTGCAAGGATGAAAGTCTTGCCCTGCGTAAGAATGAGTCATTACTGTAAAACAGGTGAACTGTGACCCCCTCTGTAAATGGCAGGACAGGGCATTTCTCTTATACTGTAGTGTCCACTGGGGTCTCAGCTCGTGCTTTTCAGTATAACCAATCCAGAGTCTTAGATGGGCTCTCCCTCTCCTTCCTCCTCCCCCTCTTCTTAATCTCCCCTCCCCCCTCACTTCTTTTCTTCTTTCCTTCCTCCTCCCTTCCTCTTCTCCCCACCCTATCCCCCCCGCTTGCTTTCCTCCTATCCCCCCCACACACACACCTCATATACATCACATCTATAGTCTTAACCTAAAATTCATCTCAAGTATCTTGAGAAAATTCTGTCATGATCACATTGCTTATAACTTTTGGGCAGTTCATCTGTGTAATGGCTTTGCCCGTGGTATTCGGTCTAGTGATTGTATGTATGTATGTGTGTATGTGTGTATGTATGTTAGTATTACATAACAAGACACATCCAACTTGGCTATATTTTTGTTATTTTCCTTTTTCTTTTATTGAAAATAGATTCTTTTCATACAATATATTCTAATTGGTTTTATTCTTGAGTCAAGAGAGCAGCACAGATATAATTTGTCATCAGTGTACATCACAAGTAGGACTCTCGGCAGATGCAAATGGTATTGTTCATCCATTTGCTCGAGCACCGCTTTACTCAGTAAGCATCATTCCAGGTACTAGATGGGTGTCAAGTCATGAGCAAACAAACCCTTACCTCTGTTATACTGCTGCCCAACTCAACTGTGCCAGGCTCTGGTATCTGCCCTAAGGAGAATTCTGATGGAGCCGAAAATGTCTGTATTACTAGAGTACCTGAGAACCAGCACACACAGAAAGTGCACACAGTGTGCTGTACTGAGTTAAAGCAGTCATTCCTTGTGAAAATAGTGTGTCCATCTGCATAGTACTTACAGACTCACCTTTCATAAATTCCGAGTTTCACGAAAGTGTTCTATGATGTAGATTAATGTGTGTAAGAGTCTATGTGGCTGTGTGTCCAAATTGCCCCTTTAAAAAACATCTGATCTTTCTGACACCCTCTTCAGCTGTGATTAAGACGTTAATCTAATTATCCCAGAAGTGTGTCTGAGGCTCTATTTCCCTAAGTCCTTTTAACTTGTCCATTCATGAGCTCACAGAGGCTCCATCCCCAGCAAATGGACTGTCACAAAACATGCAGCAACAAAGTCACTATCCTGACAAATAGAAACTTCTTTCCTCATCACAACTTACTTGTAAAGTATCAGCCTCCTGGTGGGGAAAAACTTCAGGGAAATCACGCATACGTTTATAAGTCTCAAAACTTTAGAATTGCCAACTGGGCAACCTTCATACCCCATTAAATGTGCAGACTCGAAAATCCTGGGTTTACCCTTGTTTTGTTACAAGGGGTTGATCAGCTTTGCAGTCAAGCCACATATTTCTCGGGCTTTGCTCTAAAAGTGCACCAGCTACTTCCCACCATTAGAAAGTCTTCCCTTCAGTATAATAGCCTTGTCAGTTAGTTTCAGCTAGAAAGAACAAACCATATCTCACGGCACCATTTAGCACAGACTTGGTCTATGAGGACACCACAGAACAAGCAAGCCTCTCAGTTTGCAGTTAATGAATCAAAGTTTAAGGCGACAAATTGGCTTGCTGAGGCAAAATAGTTAATTAACTTTTAGTCAGAAATATTCATCCTGCTTTCTTGGCATAAACAAGTCTCATAAACTCTGCTTACTTGCTCAAGTGTTTTTTCTCTCTTCTTGTATCCCAAGGCATCATTCTGGGCTCTTAATACATTATGTCAGAGAAGTCTTATAATTTGAATCCATTTTTTAAGTGTTTTCAGATTCTGGAGCCAAAAGGAAAATATATATATATAACTCCTCATCATTAATTGGGGTTTTATAAACACTGGAAAATTAACCATTTTAAAAACAAAACAACAAACACCTAGCAATCAATGCTACAGTCTCTATGACTTTGGATGCTAATTGAATCAGATTTTGTATTTTTTTAAGTAAACACGTTAATTCCAGTGTGAGGTTAGCTGTGCTTAGCTGTCAGGTGAGGCTGCTACAGACTAATGTTGCAGCAGTAGCTAGTGTTTCTAATTAGCCAAGAGGTTTAATGACAACCACTCCAGAGCCTCTTGCCTTGGGCACTTTATAGATGCATAATTTCCTTAAAACAACATCTTAAATATTAGCTAATAAGAGACCTATGTCCACAGCTTTGCTGAATATGTACCTGAGGTCCCATATCTTATGCGTTCTCCAGCTGATCTTCCAAAATAACTTTTTGCTAATTTTTTCCTCAACTATGAGTCTTAGGAAGAGATTACTCATATTTTCCATGAGAAAGCATCTATTGCCTCCTGTCTTCGGTCTACATTTTCAAAAGGAAGGCCGTCTGCTACGGTGGACGTTTGTGTTTAACTCCCTCCAGCAATAAGTGCTGCTAAATCTTGCCCTTTACAGTGTTGTGTGTTTACTGTCTTCTAGTTCCTTGCCAGATTTTTTAAACCCAAGTCATTATCATTTCATGAGATGATTTTTTTTTCCAAAGGCAAATTATAGGCTCATGAATTAAACACGTATTAGGCCAGACATGGTGCTTATTGTTGAAGTAGCTTGTTTGTGCACATGATGCATCAAGGTAATGCTTTTCTACACACATTTAGAGAAGAAAAGCTCACACTAGAGAAGGAGACCCTCATCTGAAAAGCCCAGTTCCTGGAGCTGTTCTGGAAGTCAACTTATTTTCCCACAAGTAGTATAAAGACATTTAACTCACGTGGGCTAGGCCTATTTTTCACCAAACCCGTCCTAAACAAGATTGGTTGTTTTTACCAACATTTATTAAACTCCTATAAGGTATCGGGTAATGTCTGGAAGCTGAAAGCCTAAGATGAACACACCTAACTTGAAGATATGCAAGGCACTTGCACATACTTTGTTTTTGTGAGACATGCACTCTTAGTTTTCCTTGGGAGTCTAGTCATGTATTCTTCACCCTACTGTTGGGTCCTATTCATCCCTCCACCTACCCCTTGGCTTCACCTGGAGCCAATACTCATCTATAAAATCCACAGCACAGTGTACATGGTGTTAATGAAGTAGAAAGGGTATTCACACAGGAATACAACAGTGAAGGAAATAGGAATGGACAGAAAATGTTCCTGAAAGAGATGACAGGCAAATCATGAATAGTGAGAATTTATTAAATAATTATTCTCAGGCCTGCACGATGACTCAGGAAGTAAAGGCCACTATACCTGATGACCAAAGATTTACCCCACTCCCCAAAACCCACATGGGGAAAGAGAAAACTGATTCCCATAAATTGTTCTGTGACCCTCACGTGTGAACCATGGCACGTGCAAACATACACACACACACACACACACACACACACACACACACACACACACACACACACACAAAGAGAGAGAGAGAGAGAGAGAGAGAGAGAGAGAGAGAGAATCAATAAACAAATGTACACATTTTAAATTTTATCTATTTTTGTGTCTATTGGCTGCTTGTATGTCTATGCACCACATGTGTGCCTGGTACCCCCAAAGGCCAGAAGAGGGCGGATCCCTGAGACTGGAGCTACACACTGTTGTGAGCTGCTATGTGGATGCTGGAGATCAAACCCAGGTCCTCTAGGAGAGCTGCCAGTGCTCTTAACCACTGAGCCATCTCTCAAGCCCAACATTTTTTAACTATTGATTTCTTAAAGTATGTTTCTCTGGGTTGGGGATTTAGCTCAGTGGTAGAGCTCTTGCCTAGCAAAGCACAAGGCCCTGGGTTCGGTCCACAGCTCTAAAAAAAAAAAAAAGTATGTTTCTCATATAAAAAAAATCAATACAATCTAGAAACTTAAGAATATAAATTATTGGGTCACTAGTCAGAACCCTGGGTATTAACAAGTTCCCAGTTGACTGAGACACACGTAAAGTTCTGAAGGCAAACTTTCACAGAGTGAATTACAGCAGCACCTGAAGTTTTCTAGGCCGTCCAACCATTCTGAATATTGGCTATTAACAGTCCACAGCTGCACTCTTCTGAGAATTAGTCTCAGCCTAAGAGTGTGGTGGAATAATCTTTTTGTACACTGTGAAGAGGTGTCCCTGTAAAAGTACCTTCTAATTGGTTTAATAAAGAGCTAAATGACCAATAGCTAGACAGGAGGTATAGGTGGGACTTCCAAGCACAGAGAGCACTCTGGGAAGAAGAGAGGCAGAGAAGCCAGCCAGATTCAGAATGAGTCAGTCACACAGAATGGGAAAGAGGTAAGAGAGTAACAAAAATATAGGTTAATTTATGTTATAAGAGCTAGTTAGGAACAAGCCTAAGCTGTAGGACTAGCTTTCATAATTAATAAGAAGTGTCCGTCTCCGTGTCATTATTTGGGAGCTGGTTGGTGGGACAGAGAAAGACTTGTTACGTAAGAGAGCTCACCTAGGAATGCCAGGGAAGCTCCACCCTCTCCAAAAGTGCCCCCATGGTAACTTAGACACGGAGATCAAAAAGGCCAGTCCCTCCCTGTGTGGTGCTGTGCTTCATGTACCAGAATTTCCTCAAGGAATCTATGGAACCTATTTCTGACTAGATGCCTTTTTCTGCCTTCTCTTATTCCCTTCCACACTTCTTGTGAGAGCACTCCCTCAATAAGTTACCGATACAGCAATTTCCATCACAGGAAACCAACCAAAAACAGTGCTACTCCATGATGGTGGGGTGTTTACAGTGTGGTGAGGCAAGGTCTGCACTGAGAAGCAGAAAGTTTAAGTTGACAAGGCTCAAGGGAGCCTGTCTATGAAGTTCTTTGTAAATCACTCTACAAAAATCATCTAAATACACACAAGCACATCTGCAGCGTAAACTTCGGTGCATATAAAGTATTAACATGAGAGGAGGAAAGGAATCATTCAGACTTCACACTCAGGAAAACATCTTCCCTATCTGCAGTGAATATTTTATGTTCCACATCTCATTGGAACAGGTCCCCAGACCTTAACACAACTGAACCCATGGTGGAAGTACCATTCAGGCCATAAAACTCAGTTTGTAGATAATACCACCAGCCAAAATGAAAACAAAGACTTAATCCATCAAAGTCCATAGCTATGGGAAAGTCTCTAAGTGTATTAACCTGGCTTTTTGGCTTCAATAGTTTGCTTCTGGCTAACTGTTCTTGTTAACTGAAGTTTGTCAACTCAGGATATGGTTTTTGTACTTAAAAGCTCACTCTGAGAAAGACTCGGGGCTATGCTGGGATCCCAAACACCCAGTGTATTCGCCAGCCAGCTAGTAAAGACTTTCTATTGCCTTAAACCCATGTCCATGTAGTCTTCTCTGGTGGATAACCCACAACATCATGAAGCATCAGAAATGTGCAGACTTTGAAAACCACAGAAGTTAGGAACTACATGATCACTTCCAGAGAGAGATTTTTGAAAATCTGAAAAAGAAAGGACTGATAAAGTGAAGACCTGAACTAATTCTTACATGGTGAAGTGGAGAACTCTGAGAAAGTGGACCCTGGACTGAGGAGAGATGGTGGAAGCCAAAGAAAGTTCAGTAAGATTTGCCTTGGACTCCCCACTGACCCCTCCGTTTTCAAGAGCTTCTTGACTTGACTCATTAAGCTCCTACTATTGAGTACTAAGTTTGGGGAGCATGTTAAATTTCTCTTCTAAACCCTTCCATCCTTTCTTCTCATGATACTTAGTATTACGTGTCATCTTCAATGGGATACAGGATGCTCAGGCACCTGGTAAAGCATTATTTCTATGGATGTGAGAGAATTTTCAGAAGAAATTGACATTTGAAATCAGCAGGATAAGAAAAAATGTTCTCTCATTCTTGTGGGTATGCACCATCTAATTTGCTGAGACCCGAGACAGAACAAAAAGTCATAAAGGTGAGTTTCTCTTCTTTCTACACTGGGCCATCTACTGTCCCCTTTCCCTGTAAGGTCATTAGCACCTTGTTTTGAAGCCTTTGGGTTCAGTCCAAAGCACTCCACCAGCTTGCTTGGTGCTCTGGCTTGTAAACACCTGTCTCTGGACTTCTTGGCCTCTATAATCTCATGAGCCAATTCCCATGAAAAGTCTCCCTTGTATATGTGTTATCTGTACATACCTGATTAGTCCTGTGTCTTTGGAGGACCCTGATAAACACATAGAAATCTTTTTGCCATAGAAATTATTGCTTCTACCAGGGCTTCTTTCTAAATTACACCAGTGCAACATGGGAATCCTTTCAATAGCCCAAACTTCTCCCATTTTTCTGATGTCCAAGTAAGGACACACACAAAAAAATTAAGATATCCTAGAAGTGTGTCCTTGTTGGAACAAAATTTTAAAAGACAGGTAAATGTTCTCCATCCTGGAAATCTGACTAATTCTCCACTGCTAGTTCCAGCAAAGAGGGACCTTTTCCTTTCTGACCTGCACTAGGTCAGAAAACTGGAAATGCCTGGAGGATCTTGCTTCTATTGTGCTGGCACAGACAGGACCAGTTCCTGAAGAATGCCAGTTCTCTAAGAATAAAGGGGACTGGAGCCACAAACAGGCACACGCCATTTCTGGGTTCCTGCGCTAATAGCGTCTAAAGCGAAACCTGCCTTGACATTTTTCAGTAAGGCATTAAATGATGCCTGGGATTTTTCTTCCACATTAATAGTTTTTCTGTCACTCTCAACAGGGGCCTAATGTAAGATGCCTTCCTTCTGAGAAAGTAATGCAGTGAGAATCCTGCCTCCCTCTAAGCTTTACTCTTTCTCTGGAGGACCTCTCACTGCCTCTTCCTTCCTCCTGTTCATGCACACTATTCACAGAAGTCCATTCTGCTTGAAGAGCTCCATGTGCCTTCTCCAGGAGAAGTAACTCTCTGTCTTACTCCTTCACATTATTCTGGTGGGGACATCTTGTTTTCCAATGAGCAGCCTTGGGTCAGGATAACATAAAAGCACGCTTCAAAAAATGGAAGCCCAGCAGTAATTCAAACTTTTACTATTCCAAAATCTTCAAATTTTGATTCTCTCACACGGCCTTTTGGACTTTCCTCTGGTGAGCCCGGGAAGCTCTCTGTGTATAAGAACACAGTTGGGGATGAGCTCACGCTGCTTCCTCCCTCCAGCGCAAGGCAGGATGTCATCGCCTTTGGACAGATCATAATGTGGTTAGTGTTTATCTTCATTGCTGCATGTGGTATACATTTGCTAAATTTAAGATGAATATGTTTGTTTAAACTTCTAAACTACACTTATTAACTGAAAAACACTGTCCCCAAAACGTGAGCACTACTATGCCAATTAATTATCTTGAATCCATCTGAACAGAACAGATTTTAGAAAGTCACTTAGAAGGTTTTGGCTGTTCTTTCTGAAATGTTTTTGATGGGGTTTTAATGTTTTAAAAGTCTGACAGCTGCTCCTGAAAATGAAATTCTGTTTGTCAGCAAGCTACAGCTAACTCATTTCAATAAATAGGTGATCTGTTCTCTTAGAGAAGGGTTGAAAGCACTCGCTGACATTTGAGTGGAAAAGAAAACTGGCCAATTTGAAGTGGTTAGTGGAGTGAAATCTCAAATCAGATCCTGTGAATGTGAGAGAGAGACTGGGCACCCAGCAGACTGCTTTGGTCTGTCTCTGAGGAAAGGGATCGAATTGCAAATAATACTTGTCTACCACCTGATGTAGGAAAAGAAAGATGACAACATGGTAATCTAGTTCCTCCATAAACACTTTCTTGTTTATTGTTAAAAGACCCATCATGTAGAGCAGCTTCCTGGACTTCGTGTTTCTATGTATTAACAAATATTCTTATTGTGGATAATATTAAGCCAGACATTATTTTCCAAAGGCTTTTTAGTAAAAGAAATGCCATTTCTAGGAGCTAAGGAGATGGCTCAGTGGATAAATGCTTGCCATTAAAATATGAGTACTGGAGTTTGGATCCCCAGAACCCATGTAAAGGCTTGGTAGGCATGACAACCCACCTGTAATTCCAGCCTCAAGGATCCCCAGAACAAGACTAATCGTAGCTAAGAGTTCCAGGTTTGATTGAGAGAACTTAGCTCAATGAATGATATGGAAAACAGTTAAAGATACATCAAGCCTCCACCTGCATACACACACACACACACACACACATGTGCACAAGTATATATATATATATATATATATATATATATATATATATATATATATGATATGCTTAGCATACACATTGACACAGCTGTGAAAATAGAAAAAGAAAAAAAAAGCCTCTTCTAATGATTCCTAAATGTACCCAGCAGTTTGCTGGACCAGATTAGCAACTGCCCAGCTTCTTTGTACATTTGGCACTTTTAATTGTCTATTGATCCACAATTGACTCTTTACCTTAAAAACACAAGTACATGCCATCAACATGTGGCTGTAAAACGACAGAACCCACAGTGTCTTTTTCAACACAGAGAGTATCATGCAGGTTCCGAAGGGCATCCAATGCAATGACTGAATTAGTCAAAAGAGAGCACTGAGACAGTGCTGTGGGATGTTCTGTATGGCAAATGTGTTGCTAATAAAACACTGATTGGCTAGTGGCTAGGCAGGAAGTATAGGCGGGACTAACAGAGAGAATTAAAAGAACAGGAAGGCGGAGGGAGTCGCTGCCAGCCACCGCCAGGACAAGCAGCATATAAAGATGCCGGTAAGCCACGAGCCATGTGGCAAGGTATAGATTTATAGAAATGGATTAATTTAAGAAATAAGGACAGTTAGCAAGAAGCCTGCCACGGCCATACAGTTTGTAAGCGATATAAGTCTCTGTGTTTACTTGGTTGGGTCTGAGCAGCTGTGGGACTGGCAGGTGAGAGAGATTTGTCCTGACTGTGGGCCAGGCAGGAAAACTCTAGCAACAAGACAGCCCTGGGGGGATGCAACTAAAGGTAAGATTGTAAGAACCTTGAGTTGGTGAAGAGGACACACCCTGAGCCACAGCTGATAGCTCTGTGGGGATGTGACATAGCATTGAACTGAGTCCTAATGCCGTAATGTTATTCCCATAGATTAAAGCACCTCTCAGCCCTCATCAAGAAACTTCTATTAGCAATAGATGGCGATTGAATGGAGATCCACAGTCAGCTGAGATGCAGAGACTATGAGGCTGTGGGATGATCAGCTTAGACGGGTATTGGTGAAATTATTAAGGCCACTCCACGTAGTTAAAAGGGAGATTTATTTAGTGGCATAACTTACAAATGAAGGGATAAGTAGGTTGCAGGTTCTGGGAAAGATGCAGCGCAGTCCGGCGGTGTTCTCTGAAGAACTCTCCTCCATCTACCTCTAGCGTCCAGGGTCCAGGCAACAAGAGAGCGCGGCACATCCGGATCTCAGGTCTTCAGGGCCCTCTCTTGGCCCTGCCTTGTAGGCATGATAGTTACTGAAGCCTCAATAGGGGTTGGAACTTCCAGACCAAAGCTGGAATGGCTACCCACTACAGACGGGATATTGATGTCACATGCCTTCCTCCCAAATCTCAAGGATCATTGCAGAAGAGGGGGCAGAAAGATGATGAAAGCCAGAGGCTGTGGATGGATAGAAGGAAAGTGTCCTCTGGACAGAGCAGGGCAGCTGCACATATGAGCTCACAGCAGTTATGAAGGCATACATAAGTCCCATGCACACCCAAGCCAGACCAAATCACAGCATGGAGAGGGGAGGTGGACATGAAGTTCCACCCCTAGCTAAGTAACTATTGGCAATTGATAGCTTTGGGGAGAGGGAGAGTCAATTTTCTTTAAGAGTGTAGCACCTGGTAAGTTGACCATGAACCAGTGGAAGACCATACATCCAAGGATATGTGGGCAGTACAGACTGGACTTGAAAAAGGACACAAAGTTGGATGAGTAGGGAAAGGGGCATAGATATTTGAGGAGTGGGAAGGAGTGAATATGATCAAAACACATTGTACAAAGTTTTCAAAGAACTAAGAAAGAAAAGAAAAGGAAGGAAGGGGAAAGATGGACAGACTGGTTCTCATAGTGCACCAAGTAATCCCAGAGTAGCCCTAACTATTGCTTTTAGGATCATCCAATGCCTCTTGACCCACCACAGAATGGGAGCAGGTAAAAAGTTTAGACAAGTCCTTTCCACTGCCCACTATTCAGTATTGCCAGTACTAGTGCTGACAGAGTATTAAGAAGAATCATTTTGGAAAGAAGGAGGGGAGCGGGGAGGGAGAAGAAGAATATCAATAACAATAACAACAAAAAGTCAAGAAGATGTAGCTTTCATGGCCCCAAAATAGCATCAAAAATGGAGAATAGGAACACTTCCCTGAAATTGAGATAACCATCATATACCAAACTTGTCTATTCCACTTCAAACTCGACATACTCTCCACTCTTCTGATCCCAATGTAACCAAAAAGATATATAGATAGAGAGATAGAGATAAATAAGTTTTCCCTAAGCACTAAATCAAATGGCTTGTCACAGCCTTGTCCAAACCCGACCCAGCAGCAAGTGAACATTTATTTTGGCTTGTGGTTTCTGTCTCAGCTTCAACTGCATTTGTGCTCCTTTCTTTGCCAGACTTCACATTTTCCCTCTCATTTTGCTCTGCTTTCTGTTTTCTTTCTCACTGTAAATCCGGGGAA
Organism: Peromyscus melanophrys; assembly: GCA_902168415.1. Lineage (NCBI taxonomy): Eukaryota > Metazoa > Chordata > Mammalia > Rodentia > Cricetidae > Peromyscus > Peromyscus melanophrys. The sequence continues at coordinate 8,543 of CABHPR010155639.1, read as the reverse complement.
GTGACAGGAGCCATAAACCCCCCTGCAGCCTGAATCAGACCCTATGCATACCCTTTCCTCCACCAAAGAAATTGGTTCCTTGCTTTGAAAGTTCTCAAGACATGGACAGAAGCCATCCACACACTTTGTAGGAATGTAATACAAATTGCGTCTTATCCAGCCCCAGCAGAGCTCTTTTTACCTTCTTAAATCTAAGGAGCCTGGCTTTGCTGTCCACACTGCTATCAGCACATGGCATTCTGAGTTCCTACCAGAGTCGTCCATGAAGCTCTGCTTGTAGCCTTCTGGGGCTTCTCTGGCCCACAGTTCCAAGTGCTTCCAAATTCCTCCAACAACGCAGTTCCAGGTGACTACAGAGCACATGATCAGGTGTTTTACAGCATTTCTCAATACCGGTTTTCTATATCAATTAGTTTTCTCATCACTGTGACCAAATACCTGACAGGAAGAAACTTAGCTGTTGAAGGGTTTCTTTTGACTAATGGTCTAAGGGCACAGTCCGTCAGCACGTGGAGGGAATATCAGAAGGAATGGCTTTCAGCTGTGGTAGAGACAATGTGGAAGCTGCTTGTTCACATCTGGGTGGAACAGAAAGGATAATCAGGACAGAAAATGGGGCCCAGATAGAAACCTGAAGGCCTGTCCCAGCAGTGACCCACTTCCCCCCAGCTAGGCACCACTTTCTGGAGATCCTCCCCAAACAGCACCACCAACAAGGAACAAGTATTCAAACACATGTGCCTGCAGCATACATGTCACACTCAAAACATAACATGTAATGAGGTATAGTCACAACAATTTCCCAAGGGGGAAAAAAAAGCTGTGGACTTTGGGCAAATTGCACACATTCACTGGGCATTAGTTTTCTTTTATGTGGTACACATTTTAGATGTACTAAAATTTTAGATGTACATGAAATGTTAGGAACGCGTTTGTAAATAGATGATCTACATATAGCACTTACCTCAATGCTAGTTCTAAGACAGGCACACAGCAAACATTAGCTGACTTCCTTTTCTCCCTTACTCCTCATCCTTTTTATGGAATACATGGCTTTGGGCCCTGCTACAAAAATTTTAGGCATCAGTAAGCACATGCGAGATCGCTGACAGGAAAACTCACCCTACGAGGTTTTACTAGTCTGGCAGGTCAGAAACTTGAGAGTTCTAAGGAAGGGATACACATGTTTCTTACAAGAATGGATTTATTGTGAGGCTGCATGGGAACAAAAAGGAAGTTCTTAGAACAAAGTCCTGGCAGGGGTGGCCAATCTTTTGGCTTCTCTAGGCCACACTGGTATCTACAAAGACCACATTCAAGAACTGCACAATCAAATGACACACAAACGGGGCAGAAAACTCACACTACTTTAAGGAATCCATTATTGTGTGTTGAGTCACATTCACAGCTGTCCCAGACTGCGTGTAGACTATGGGCCGTGAAGTGGAAATCGCTGTGAGCAGAGTGCCATACAGCAGACCCATAAGACCTTCAAGAATACTACCCATTTCACCAGGACAAGAGCCTGAGCCTTCGGTTAGATTGGCTATCATCAAGAAAACAAGTCACTACAGGGACTAGAGATGTGGGTCAGCAGTTAAGGGCACATGAAGTGCTTTTGCAGAAGACCCAGGTCAGGTTCCCAGAACCCGCATGGCAGATCACAGCTGTCTAACTCCAGTTCCTGGAAATCAGATGTCCAGTTCTAGCCTCCTCAGGCACATGCATACATGTGGTGCACATGAGCTCATGCTGGTGCACATACACATTAAAATATTTTTAAATAAATCTTGGGGCTGGAGAAATGATTCCACTTGTTCTTGAAGAGGATGCAGACTTAGTTCCCAGAACTCATGTGATGACTCACAACTGTCCTCAACTTCAGTTTCAGTGAATCTGACACCCTCTTCTGACCTCCTCGAGTACCAGGCACACATGTGGTACACCAACATGCAAGCACGTGAAACACACACACACACACACAAATAATCTTTTGTAAAAAAGAAACCAAAAGACTATCACAAATGATGAATAGATAGTGAAAAGGTGACACATCATATATACATGTTAGGATTTTATGAAGCTGCAAAGAAAAATGAAATTACAAAATTCACAGGAAGGGCTGGAGAGATGGCTCAGAGGTTAAGAGCACTGCTTGTTCTTCCAAAGGTCCTGAGTTCAATTCCCAGCAACCACATGGTGGCTCACAACCATCTGTAATGGGATCTGGCGCCTTCTTCTGGCCTGCAGGGATATGTGCAGACAGAACACTGTATATGTAATAAATAAATAAATCTTTAAAAACAAAAAACAAAACAAAAACAAAATTCACAGGAAAAAATTATAGTAAGTGAGGTGACCCAAGCTCAAGAGGACGAAAACCACATGTTCACTCTCATAAATGGATCCTAATTTTTTTTATGTACATGTGTTTGTGTGAGGATTACTGTGTTTGGGAGCCAAGAAACTGGAAAGGGTACCATGCAGTAGTGGGAAGGGCTTTCATGGAAGGGAGAGCAGGGGAGTTGCACACATGTGATAACGGCGATACTAAGGGTAAAATGTTTAGCAAGGTGGGGGGCAGGAACATGGAGGGAGAGAAGTAAACGGGGGAGGGGGGCGGGGAGGGGGAGGGGGTCAATCAAACCAGAGAACAAATGAAAAAGCCGTAAGCAAACCTGATATAAAATATGATACACATATTTTAAAACAATCTAAAGAGTCTTAACAGAGGTACCTTGTATAAGCACATAAAGCTGCCCACACCAGGAAGCAATGGAAATGAAAGCCCCAGTGACAGATTTGAGAATGCCCCTGAGGTCCCCAAAATAATGCAGGTTATTGCCGCTAGAACTAGAAAGTAAGATCCTAGTCCAGAATATACCACCCACTTCACTCACAGGCAGAGGAATCTAGCTGGAAATGTCCTCTCTACTGGCTAGCCCTCATGGTTCTGGAAGGTGTTCTACAGATTGCTGAGGGAACGCAGTCATCAGTAGCAGTGTTTAGCTGTGGGCCCCACATGCTACACAACCAAGTTGTCGGGCAAGACACGCCCACTGGTACAAGGGTGGCAAGCCTGTCACAGGTGCAGTCAACCACTTCCCTATTGGATTGGAGGCCTGCTACACAGGAGGGAACTCAGGCCTGATGCTGTAAGCAAAAGTCCACAGCTAAGGAAGGCAGAAACTCAACTGAGGAAGCTACAGCTGTTGCTTTTCTAAAGGAACATGATGTGTCCACTAAATTGCCTTCCAAATAACTTTGTTGATACCCGTAAGTCAGGGCCGCTGTCAGCTTTGGTCAGAGCGGCTTATTTTTACAGTGGACAGTGGTTCCCGCAGAGATCCCTACTTCTCGAGTGCTGAGAATAACTCACTGTTAAGTTACGTCAAGCCCTAAATGAAACTTCTATATTACCCCTCCAAGGTTCAGTAAACACCTCTAAAGAGATAAAGAAGAGATGTAAGAAGTGGAGGAAGGGCTGAAGTGCGAGGGAATAGTTTCTTCCAGGCGTAACGTGGCATTGCACCCCTGAACTCTCAGCAGCTGTGATTATCAGCACAAGACCTTGACAAGATTAGGCCCATCAAGCTTCTGTCAGAGGCAGAGAGGACCACGAGACCCCATCCCACCTCTGAGGTTATAAATGAAGCTCATAGCTGCTGAGGAGCTGGAGTCCGGGAGATGGAGAGATTTTCTTCCATCATGTAGCCATAGTAAAGTTATCAATGCTCCCACAAATAACCCCTTACTGATGCTCCAATAAGCAATCCTCATTAAACAAAAAAGAAAAGATATGACAACAGAAACGGGGTCTGGTGGGAAAAAGGGAGAGGGTCTGTGGCACACGAAAAGATTTGGGGCAAATATGATTGAAATACAACATCTGTATGAATATGTTCAAAAAGGCATTTTTCTAAAAAAGTAAATAAATAAATATTAATGTCATCCAAAACAAAATAACTTGAACTTTTACTGACATGCATTTCTTTGTCCATGCAGTGTGTGTATTTTCCAGTAGTTGAATTGCAGTGAGTCAGTTTACCCCCATTTGTGTGGTTCACTGCTATTGCACAGGGGTCATACAATCACCTGGAGATTACTGATAGCCTCAAGTGGCCCTGCATGTGGTTAATTCCAAGGTATGTCCCCTGCTCTTCATAATGACTAGGCTGTGACCAAGGTGGCAACATTCACTCTGGTCAGTTATGGGAGTCTTAACCCACTCACTTTAAAACAAAAGTTATCTAACCATTTGCCCACAAGAGCCCACTGCCGTTTTATCCTATCCTGATATGAAGAATACCTACCACTTCTCAGTAAACTCATCATTTCTCAGAACCATCTTATCTTCAAATATGGTGCTGCAAAGAATTCCGAGTAGAATATACAGAGAGACAATAAGGGAAGCGAGATTTCAAAGAAAGAGAATAATTCACCTTTTAGCCATGTCATTATGCTGATCTCAGAAGAGGAGGAGGAGTCATTGCCTAGATCCCTAAACTGAGGGAGTAAGTTAACAGTAGGAATATTACCAGAAACAGGTAAAATAATGGATTCCCATAGGATGAGACAGGTATTTTAAGTTGCAGATGGTCCTTATTTACATATTCGAGCACAAACACAATGAGGATAATAGAATATAATAACATAATATGGTAAATGAATCCCCCTTCTAATTTTTTGGAATGCAGAAGTATGAGATTTAGTCTGCTGGCCACACTGGAAAGAGGAACAACTAAAAAGGTACACACACAAACAGACACACACCACACCCAAGCATATCTTCCTCAGTACATTTTTTTCTTTATTTCTTTTTATATATTTTCTAAATTTTAAGTGCCATATATCATGCTGGTCACCTAATAAGAGTTAGAGGCAGCCCTGTAAATAAAGAAAACAAGAATGATGTTCATATGTTGCCATGGCTTGAATGTGACCCCTAAAGATCCTATGTTGGAAATTTAATCCTCAAATTTGTATGTTAATGATGTTTGGAATTGGAGCCCTTGGGAAATCATTAGGATGAGCCAAGGTCATGAGGGTAGGGGCTTTCTGATGGCCTCAGTGGCCTGTAAGAAGAAGAGAACTGATGACTGGACAAGATACCCCTCTCATGCTCGTGGGCCTCCCAGCCTCCAGAAACAAGCAAACCTCTACTCTGATAAATTACTTAGTCTCCTGTATTTTTTTTATAGATAGGAAAACAGATTAAGACATCTAGAGATAGCCAAACTGCAAGCACACTTTCAGGAAATTCTTTAAATTTGCAGGTGAAATTTTACCCCACTTCACCTACTGGGAGAAAGATTTAAAAGAGAGAAGCCTGAGCCCTGAGTCTGTATGACTTAACATTTTCTCATTTTGTAGTTCACCTTCTCACCCCAAACAAGCTGAAATCCTACATGTGCCAAATATCTTCTCGCCTAGCAATGCTTTTCAGAGATAATGAGAAACAAAGCAGGCAATACAATGATAAGAGTTTCCAACTACTGCCAGCCAGAGAAAGACCCAAGGTGTTCATTTTCTCAATTACTGTAGTGCTTATTTTCTTGTTGGATGGGCAAGTGCTTCTAAGCAAACCTTGAAACTAATTGTATATATCCTGGCATATACAGTGTGCCCGAAGCCCAGAGGATACAGCTAGCAATTATATTTCACTGATTAATGTGCAATCGTAAATTTACAGGCTTGATGGTCCAAAGAGGCTCCCTGCTATGTGAGATAATGAATAGGAAATTGTCAGAATAATTAGTCAAGTCAGACCCTACAAATGTACCTGTGACTTGAAAGTAACAAAAGAAAAAAAAAAAGTCCCTCATTTACAGATTGAAAGATAAAGTTTAAGAGAAGAGCAGAGAACAGGATATTCAAAATATGCTCCTCTTGGCTTGATTTCTTTCACTCGTCTTGGTATCTGAAGAGAAACAGATTCTGTGCTGAGCTTCTCAGGTCCGTTCATGGAGGCAGGACTATTCCACCAGCATCTGTTAGTCTTGCGACCCTCACGGTTAGTTCTGCATGGAGTTTGCCTTCCGCAGAAATGCCACCTTGCTGCTAGTCAGACCACTTTCCATGAAGAAAGAAAAGCAGACAATAATGGTCAAAACCAAGGTGAAAGGCCTGGCCCCCTTTACAAAACAAGACTCAAGCCAAAGGAGCCAACCTTCTTCAAAGCTTGTCTGGGAACACTGAATCCCCACACTGCTGTCAAGAGTTGGCCTCCTTCCCCGCCCTGGGTCCTGCCCGAAGACCAGCCCCTAGAAAGCCTTCAGCACACTGTCTGTAACAGGACTGCTCCCTGGAGAATCCAACTTACAACAGGGTTAATCACACATCACTAGAAGAGTCTTCCAAAGAAATGTCCCGACATTAGAAGAGCCCCTTCAGTTCAGTGTGACTAATATTTTGTGCAGGCCAACTGTTCAGATGGGAACCCCAAATCTATATTGAGATAAGTACTACCTTGAAATTTCTCCTTGAGTATTTGTGTTTTGGTTGGCTGATGGGTTGGTTTGGTTTGGTTGGATGGTCTGAATTAAATACATCAAATCCTAGAGGTGAATCTTCTGAGTAAATGCATTTCCTTGGGATTTTCTCTAAAATAAAATGTGTGGATGATATCTTCAAAATAAGTCAAAGGCAAAACTACTAATTTTAAAAACTGGTAGTATATTGTGTCGCAACTGAACTTTGTGAGATATATATATATACAGCTTGACTATAGAGTCAGGTGGACCCAAACAAAGAATGAAAGAATTTACACATTGCCTAGGTTTGATGTCTCATTTCTACTTATCAATATAATCATGACCATTACACCCTCAATTAAGAGAGGCAAACTGTATGGATGGTGTGTGGTACAGATGGGCCATTTTCAAGTGACAGGTGAATATAGTTTCAAATGATGGGGGTTAACCTACATTAAGCAGACACTGAATCTGAAAATCCAGATGACCTTAAAGGATAAATTAGGGAGTGTTTTTTTTTTTTTTCAAATACTTCATTGTAGGGTTTTTCAACTAGTTTTTTAAAAATATACCCTGAATTTTAAATCTTCACTTACCTTCCATTCTATCTTTTATATGTTTTAATATTTGAGACCACCTTTTTATACCAGTTATACCTTCTGTCAATAGTTTAAGTTATACTGCTCTTTTCATTCATTAACCTAGTCTTGATGCTCAGTCTCTGGTTACTTGTGAGCAGCATGATCTTGGGTGAACTACTTATCCACCCAAACCCTAGTTTCCTCATTGGTAACACAGAATTGGAAGTCCCCAAGAACTGTTGAGGAGATTAATAAGAACTGTTCAAGAAAACGCCTCTGGCACTCCCTATTGATCATTTGTTGTCAGTGTGCAGTGTTTGACAAGAATTCCCATCCAGAGATTTTTAAGGAGTATATTCAAGTGATGGAATGATTTAATACACATTCAAATCCCTTGGATCTTACATGGCTATATTCATTTTCACACAAAGAATATTTTTAGATGACTTACCTCTCCTTATAAATAATGGCATGGTTCAGAGCCTTTCACTTCCCCTTCTTCAAAATGATACAAGATAAAGGACACTTTTCACAGGGTTAAGGATATCTGTGTGAGTCTGTGATACCAAAGTGCAAACTGTTCCTTTTTCATTTTGATGTTTATGGGGAGAAAGGGAGACTAATGAGAAATGGCAATTGCCCCACTAAGTACCCAAGTATTTTGTAACACAAGCATTTAGCAAGTGTGCAAGACCTTAAGCCATCGTTCTAGAAGAAACTCTGTATTTTGTTTAGTAAATAATTCTGACTGCTGGGGACATTTACTTTAAAGCTGAATTTGCTGAAAAGCCTGGGGCACAGTTCTAAGACTGTCCCAAAGCACTGTAATGGGGCAATTAGTGCCTAATGATATAGAAGGGTGCAGCCCTAGCCTACATCAAATTGAAAGAAAGGTATTCCTTGAGCTGTTAAGAGCACAGAGGCATGCATTTCCCACTGTCAGCATTACTCTGTGTGTGTGTGTGTGTGTGTGTGTGTGTGTGTGTGTGTGTGTGTGTACAGGAACAAAAACATTTCATTTAGAAACAACCCATCAATATTTAGGGGAAAAAATGTGTAAAAAGTGGTTTAAAATGTCTTGGGTTTTAATATTCCTGAATAGTCCAATTGTGTGAATAATAGATTTATGTGCAGTGAGCTTTCTTTTACCTTTTCATTAAACTTTTTCCCTAGTTTTGTACCATGATTTTAGGGTTAAGTATGTTTGGGGGTTCTAGTTTTAAATTTTCACCAGTTTTTGACTTTTCTACTTTACATAGTTGTGAAGGTTAGAAACTTTAGGAAATGGTTTGTGTGGCAGTTTGAAAGAAAATGGTCCCCAAAGGGAGTGGCACTATTAGGAGGTGTGGCCTTGTTGAAGTAGGTATGATCTTGTTAGAGGAAGTATGTCACTGTGGGGGTGGGCTTTGAGCTCAAGCCACACCCAGTGTCCCAGTTTGCTTCCTGTTGCCTGGGGGATCAAGATGTAGCCAGCACCATGCCTGCCTGC
>CABHPR010155638.1:2266-35191 GCA_902168415.1 Peromyscus melanophrys | reverse complement strand
GTGAGCTGCTGTGCTCTACCACACCATCTTCACTATGATTGACAGAAGTCTGGAAAATCTAAGCTGGACCATAAGTCTTTCTTTCTCCTATGCTGTTTTGCTAGGGTACTTGGTCATCAGTGTAAAACTGGATCAGCCATTTGTCTGCAATGAGCCTCTCATCAATCCTTGAACCCTAGAGGACAGTTGTATTATGAGATGGACATGAGCCAACTCATCATGGGCTGTGATGGGAGCTCACACATGGCACAGCACACAGCCAGACACACTGTACACGCCGAGCGCCCCAGAGTAGAGGGTGAGAATGTGCACAAAGGGCTGGGTCAGTAGACAGACTATGGGCAAGTGGAGAGAAAGGCCTTGAAAGCTGCAGAACATCAGGCAGAGACGCAGCGGTGAAGTCTGGCCTGTGGGCAGCTATGAATACAGCAGTACAGGTGGAGATCAGGGACTGAGGATACAAACAAGAAGCCCCGTCCCCTCCCCCTGAATCCAGCTCCATCTGACACCCTCCACAACCCACCTCTGAGCTTCAGCAGGAACAAGGACCCTTCTCCTCCCAGACATCCCTCCTGCCATACAGATGTGGGGTTCACACTGCCCCCCACCCCGTCCTCTCCCCTTCCTGTGCTGACAGCCAGCACCTCTCTCTTCCCCAGACACTGAAAGGCCAGGCTGCGCTCTCTGTCATTTTTCTTTGAAAAACTGTAAAGAACCAAATGCTTATCATTCTGCCAGCCTTGATTCTCCGTGGAGTATTTTGTAAGAGGCAGAGGATAAGGAGCCAGGAGAGGGGCAGTTGGGGAGGGGAACGTGGAGTGCTGGGGGCAAGCGGCCTTCTGGATGTCAGCCCCCAGTGTCCTGGGAGACCAGATTAAGGATGGCTGCCATCAGAGTCAGAGCTGTGCGGCCACAAAGCACTTTCCTCTGACAGTTGGCTTCAGAGAGTTTGACAGACTCATTTTATAAGCGGATGCAGTGAAGGAGGGAACCCAAACCAGGGCTATGAGAACTCAGTCAGCTCCATGACAGAGCTGCATTGCAATCAGACTCGGATGTTTAGGAAGACGACAGGGCCCTCCACTTCCCATAGGTGTGTCCCGAATTTGTGGGTTCCGAGAAGTAAGTGGGGGTGTTGGCCAGCAGAAGTGGAGATGAAGGGCCTGGGCCCCTGTCCTGCCCTTCCTCCCCTGGAGTTCCCAAAGGAAGGTGACCATGGAGAGCCCTGAGGCCTGTCCAGCTGCCTACAGTCCATGTATCCCCACCACCCATCTCTGGGCCACAGGGGACATCTGTGACTGCTGAGTGCCCCCAGCTCCAGCCCTGCTTCTCTGGTTACATCTCATCCTTCTCCTCAACCATCCATGGCTCCCCAGCACCAGGCTGACAAAATTCAGACTGAGGTCTGCTGTGTTGAGGCGCTACCCACCATCCCTGCCCTGCCTCCCTCCATTGGGCCCCACAGTCCTCAGGCTTCAGGGACAGCCAGATCACCCTCAGCCAGACAATCCCAGCTCTCCCACACGTCCTGCTCTTCCTGCCATCCCCTCTCCTGGAATGTGACCCCAGACCCTGGGGTTCAAGTTCCCCCCAGGCTCAACTCAGGTTTCACCTTCTCCCTAAGCACCTTGAATCTCTTGGTGCAACTTGGCTTTCCTGTCCCTGTGAACACAGCAGTGTCCTCCTATAGAGCAAGCCCCATCTCTCCACCAGGCCACCAGCTGTTTGAAGCAACAGATGAGTTTGTCCTCTGATGCCTTGTGTGGTGTGCACACACAGGTACTCAAATGAGACCAGACGATAGATGAGTGGGTGGGGGAATGACTGTCATAGTCTCTGTTTCCTCAGGACCTGCTGTGTGCGCCAAGCACCCAGGGGAGCATTTTCTAGGTACCATTTCATTTAAATACTCTAGCAAACTGCAGATAGGGAAACAGGTCCTGGAAGCCTAGGTCCCTAGCCTCATGTTACCACTGAGGAAGCTGAGCCACACACACCCCTCCCCCAGAACCCTCCTTACCTCCTTCTCTGTTTCTCCATCCCTTCTAAGCCAAGCCCACACATGCCCAGGATGTGCCAGCTGATCCCATCCCTGGAGACTACAAGGGCCAGTGAACAGGGAGGTGAAGCCACAAACAGCAGGGAGGACCCACCCTAGGGTGCATTCCCGGGGAAGCCTCTGTACCTGCAGGAGGCCCATCCAGCCCTAACTCTCTTTCATCCAAGGATACCTCCTGGATACTCTCAGAGGCTGTCCATTTGCTGGTCCTGAGGATGAGACTTGGCTGCCAGAGAGGGTCAGGCTGTGCAGTGAGGGACATACGTGTTTCTGATGGTCAGGGGCTGAGTGCCCATTCAGATGTGAGTGTCAGGGGAGGAAGGGCCGATCTCAGAACTTTCCCCTCAGGAGCAAGAAGGCTATGACAGGAGACGAATCTGCCTCTCAGACGGAGAGAAATCTGCTCAATTGTTCTTCGTTGCATTTTGTTCAAATGTGCGTGTGCACCCAGCTGCCTGCAAGCCTCAGATTACAAGACAGAAAACCCAACAAGAGACAAAAGAATGGAAACAATCTGAAAGCCCTCCTTAAACAGGAAGCTCTGAGAGGCAAACAGAGCCAAGCTTGGGACAAAAGGGGACCCCTGGCACCGACCACACCGAGGCTGTCCCAGCACTGACGCCAGGCTCCAGCCATGCTGCACCCAGCACATGCTGCCTACCAGCCCAGCTGTCCTAGAGACTCCAGTCCAGGGAGAGCCCCAGACCAGATGCAGGTGTGGTTGCAGACCACTCCACTGTGCCCCAAAAGTCACCCACTTGTGCAGAAAGAGGCACCCAGAGCATCTAAGGTGGTGGAAGTGTTGGGGGGCGGGCAGGGAGCAGCAGGATGGAAGAGATCCCAGACATCCTGCAGCCTGGCAGGGGCACCTCCACAAAGGTGTTGATGAACAACTCAGCCCCTCCTTTCAGAACCTTTCCCCACCCCACCCCCCGCTCCTACAGCTTCTCTGGGAAGGGAAGATCTGTTCACCGCAACTAACTGCATGTAGAGAAAAGCTATAGGGAACGGGGCTTCTCGGAGGGACCTCCAGTCAAGGCCAGGGAAGGAAGGGCAGAGACTGGGAAGAGGTCTCTACCCAGTACCCAGCTTGGGGTTATGAGTGTTAGCGTGTGTGTACTTGTGCGTGTGTATATGTATGTGTATGTACATGTGTGTCTTAGGCCTCAGAGCCTCAGAAATGAGACACAGTATGAGATAACTGGACACAACTTTCAAAATCTGGTACAAGAGCCTATGCAGGAAGACCCTAGAACTGGCACAGGCCCTAGTTTAGCTCTGAGTGGACATGTAAACAGCATACTGCACACCACTCACAACCACACACTTACGTGTGTCATGCACACCATATACCACAACACACTCCACAGTCCCTAACAGCACAGAACACCATCCAACACATGGCACACGGAGCACCCCACAACACACACACACACACACACACACACACACACACACACACACACACACACGTAGCTAGAGTTTTTCTCTCCAGGTCCCACCAATCCCCAGCAGTTCCATAGCCCACTTATAAAATAAACATACAGACGCTTATATTATTTAAACTGTCGGCCATTAGCTCAGGCCTACCATTGTCTAGCTCTTACTCTTATACCCAGCCCATTTCTGTTAATCTATATGTCGCCACGTGTTCTGTGGCTTTACCTGCTGCCTTTACATGATGCTCCCTGGATGGCAGGCTGGCGTCTCCCCTTCTCCGCCTTCCTGTTCTCTCAATTCTCCTATCTGCTAGTCCCACCAATACTTTCTGCCTGGCTACTGGCCAATCAGTGTTTTATTTATCAATCGATCATCCACAGCACGCGCACACACACACACACACACACACACACACACACACACACACACACACACACACACTACACTCTAACTACAGCAATGAGTTTTAGGCCAGAGACTGAATCTTCCTCCACAGAAGCCACTCAGTCCCACCCAGCCCAGGTTCAAGTCCTACAGTGCCCACAGACAAATTGCTGAGTCTCTGACTACAGCATGGTCCCTTGAGAGAGGGGAATCTGCCTCTGGATAGAGTTGGGTGGGGTAAAGTGGTACTGCACCCAGGGGAAGTATTTGAGAGTGCATGCCTGTGGGCTGCTGCCAGTCTTATAATTCTGCACTGTTTCCTGGAGCTTGGAAGCTCATCCACAGGGGCCCACCCAGCTCACAGGTGCAGTTCCTGTTTCAGTGGGCTCAGCTCTTTACCTTAATGTAGATCTACAAAACTGGTAGCTACAGAGCTTGGCTGATCTCTGGAGCAGGGGGTGGGCTGGGATGCCTGTCCTCCTATAGAGCCCTGTCCCTCCCTGTCAACCCCAAGTATCTCAATCTGTCTTTCCATAGGCTCTGAGAATGGGGAGAGGGAGGACTCCCATAGTGGCAGACTGGGAACAGAGAGCTCTGGGTTTGATTCTATGGGTCTCTTTCTTTTCCTGAAGATGAGGACCTCGGGAGAGCCCCATGCCCACGATGAGCCTCAGTGTCTTTGCCTATGACTTGGGAGATGAAGATTTCCCTCCAGAGACTCCTGGGGATTTTGATAAGACGGGTGCAGAACAGGACATGTATTATTCAGTACGTGTTTAGGAACGTGGGACCTAGACAGGGACAAATACCAGTCAATGAGCTGTGATTCACAGAGCCATCTATAGGGTCTGGGCACTGGCCTCTGCCCCTTTAAGCCCCAGGCTGCTCCTGCGTGCAGTGGGAATGAGTTGTCCTGCATTAGCTCTGTGAGGGCAGGGCTAGTCTTACTGGGTGCTTTTCCATCTTCCCAGGGGAGAGGTCACCTAGGCAGAGGCTATGGGCCTCCCCTGACCTGAGGGTCGTGAGCCAGGGCCCCCAGATTCCTCACCCCATGCACCTCAGCTGGGAGACAAAGCCAGGCCTAGCTGTACTGCAGAGAGGGAGCCACCACACGGTAACTGGACCCTGGCCCTGCAGCTCCCCTCACTTCTCTGTAAAGGAGGAGGAGGATTCAGAGCTCCAGCGTGACTGAGGAATTTCTTCATGCTGGTCCTTATGCCTCATAACAGCCCTACAGGGGGATATCGTCAGTCCTATTTTACAGGTAAGGAAACTGAGGCACACACAGAAAATATCACACCCAGAGTCAACTAGAAAACAGTGGAGGCAGAATTTGACCCTTGGGGATCCTGAACCCTAGGCTCTGCTCTGTGGGTGGCCCTGGGCAGATCCCCTAAAGTCATGGAAAGTGCCACACTGTCACCTGCTTTAGGAGAAAGAAAAGGAACCTGGCAGGCCAGACTGAACCGTGCGATCTGTTAGATACATTCTTCTGGGACCAGTGCTGTCTTGGAAAGGAGCTAAGGTCAGAGTCCTGGAGCTGTGGGGCCTGGATTGAACAGGACAGACCTCCTGGGACGAGTGGACCCAGCATGGAGGGTGGAAAGGGTGAGCTGCACGGAGCCTCTGAGTTGGGAAACATGCTGAGGAAGCTGTGTGAGGGTCCAGCCCAGGGCTCACTGGAAACACAAATGGATCCTGCGGAGCAAAGGTTCTCAACCTGTGGGTCATGATTGTTTTGGGGGTCGAACCACCCTTTCCCTGGGGCTGCCTAAGACCATCGGAAAACACAGATTTACGTTGCGATTCATAACAGTAGCAAAACTACAGTTATGAAGTAGCAAGAAAAATAATGTTGTGGCTGGGTGTCACCACACCATGAGGAGCTGTATTAAAGGGTCTTGGCATTGGGAAGGTTAAGAACCACTGCTCCAGAGTCACTCATGTGACTAAAATGTGCAGCCCAGGAAGCCTGTCTGTCATCACCTCAGCTGGCTCCTACGTCTCTCGTTAAGGAGTCATGTGTTTTCTCACAGTTCAGTGTCACTGTGTTATTTCCTCAGCGTCTCAGTTCCTGGAATCAGGGGTGAGCTGTGGAGACTTCTCCACAGTTCATGTGGGTCTATCGACCCATCCACCCTCACTATTTAGCTGGTTATTCTTTCCATGGACTTCCATCGATTTCCACACGGACCTTTCTCCCCACACGCTGTTTGCTGAGAGTCCTACTCCTCAGGAATGAGAACCAGGTTAGCAATCTCCATCCTGGCACCTCTGACAACAGCATCAGTCCCACCCCAGAGACATCTGTGTCCTTGCCTTTGGTCCTCCCTGGGGACACCTGTGCGCACCCTCCTGGCCCTCGCTGAGGGCGCATGAACTGGCCTGTGAGAAGCCCTCCCAGCACACACAGCAGCAGCTCTGCAGACACTATTCCATCCCGCGTAGGCAATGAGCCCCACGCCTGGTGTCCGACTCTCCCTCATCTCCCTTGCTCACATCATTGTCAGCAAGCATTGCTGAGCACCACGATCTGTGCTCGCAGAATGTCCTGGTCATATCCCTCCCTTCCTGACCCTTCTGTGGCTTCTCCTTGACCCACGATCTCATGCAGAGTTCTCTCCATGACCACAGACCAGTGTGAGACCTCCTTTGTCCACCTCTGCCCGTTTTCCATCCCCCAGTTCCTCTGCTTCCTTCCAATTTTCCCTTCGATCTTACCAAGATGCCTCCTGCTTCAGAGTTTTGTGTGTACAGTTCCATAGCACTAAAATACCTTCTTCCACTCAGAGGCTCCCTCTTCCCCTTAAATGTGAGCCCCCAACTTCATCCACTCACACCTCCCTAACTGTACTCCTCTGTTACTGTTGGAACCTGTGTCTCACACAGACTCCTCCTGTTCTGGATACTCGTCCCCCAGCTGGTGGCATTGTTCCAGGGACTGTGAAGCCTTCAGAAGGTGGGATCCATCTGGAAAAAGTGAGTCCCTAGAGGTAGGACTTTGATGACTACAGTCCAGCTTCAAGCTGTAGCCATTCTTGGCTTCCTAGTCCACCCAGATGTGATGGGCACCCAGCTGAGCGCCCAGCACATGCCCCCACTGCCAACCAGCACCAAGTCCTGAAGGGAAAAGGTTTTCCATGCCGGGTGCATTTCAAGTGTTGCAGCTACCTTTGAGTCTGCCATGTCACCCCTCACCAGTGCTCTGTAAATCAACCCAAAGAACTCATTGGTTCCCTGAGTTGGATTGTGACGGAATCCTACTTTGGACTGCCACTGGTGTCCTATCTGTGGGGAACAGATATTTGATTGCACCCCCTATAAAAAGCTGACACAGTGCAGCCAGACCAAGAGTTCTCAAAAGAGGAACACAGGTGGCCAGTAAATACTTTAAAAAGTGTTAAATATCAAAAGCATTCAAATGGAAACTGCACTGAGCTCCTACCTCACCCCTGTCAGAGTGGTTATCAAGAAAATGGATAGAAAATGCTGGCAAGGGTGTGGAGAAAGAGGAACTCATGGGGCTGAAAAGAGAGGTCAGAGGGTAAAGTGCATGAGGACCCGAGTTTGGCTCCCCAGCACCTACACAAAAACTGGGCCCAGAGGGATGGAGAGAGGGCTTAGTGGTTGCTGTTCTCGCAGAGCTCCTGGGTCTGGTTCCCCGCACCCACAATAGGTGGCCAAACCATATGTAACCCTAGTTCCAGGGAGCTAATGCCTTCTTCTGGTTTCTGCATAACCTAGGTCCACACGTGTACACATAGTGCAATAACATAATCTTTAAAGGAAAAACTGGGTGCAGCAGCAGCACATACTTGTATATAACCCCAGGGCTGGGGAGGGGGAAGCAGCAGAGACGAGAGGTGGTGTGAGCTTCGGGTTCAGGGAGAGATGCTAGCAGACACACACCCAAAAAAACAAACAAGCAAACAAAAAACCAAACAACAACAACAAAGAAAACTGAAGGTCAAGAGCAATAGAGGGAGACATATGACATCAACATTTGTCCTCTACATACGTGAGCACACATATGCACCCACACACATGTGCACACACATGTGCATACATACACACAAACATACAGAGGGAGCCTTATTCATTCTTTTGAATGAGGAGTTTACATTCCCACCCAGAGGAACCCTTATTCACCATTGGTGGATGTGTAAACTAGGGCAGACATGGAAACACGTATGGAAGTCTCTCAGAAAGCTAAAAGTGAAACTATCGTCCAACCCACTTCGGGCATGTGCCCAAGGTACACTGTCTCCTCCTGCAGAGACACTTGCTCATTTGTGTCTTCTGCTTCCTGAGTCACAGTAGTAAAGACACAGACTCGGTCTAGATGTCCATCCACAGACCAACAGGCAATGGAGACGTGGTGCACGTACAAAAGGGAATGTTATTCATCCATAAGGAGAACTGAATTTTTCAGGAAAGCGGATGGAAGTGGAAAGCATAATATGAAGCGAGATACCCCGGACTCAGAAAGACAAATGCTGCTCATTCTCTCTCACAGGCAGATCCTAAGTTCTAATTTTTATATACACATTCCTTTATGGGAGTAAGGAAATATAGGTGCCGGGAAGCTAGAGAGGGTCCCACGAGAGAAGGAAAAAATGAGGCTTTAGGAGAGAACAGTAGGGAGAGTAATAGAAACATGAATACAAACATGAGATGGGGAATACCGAGGAAGGTTTAGGTGGGGAGAGGGGGTGAAGAGATGAAGGACAGGAAAAGAGGGGGAGTCAACTAAAACCAAGAGGCTATGAAATTCCACGAGAGACCGACTCCACATGAACTAAGATGGAAGTTCATGGCGTGGGGGGGGGGTGAGCAGAAGGATGAGCTAGGGGTGTGGTCAGGGGCAGATTAGGAAGAGGAACACCCAAGGCTCCACTGAGTGCTGCCCAGGGTGGAGTCACCTGGGAACCGTGGTCACAAAACACCTTACAGTGCGTGGCTAGCAGCAATAGGAGCCCCGTACTGATGGCTCTGGAGGTCAGGCAGCACTGGTGTCCACAAGGGCGTGATCTTCAGGTGACACTGTCCTGCTGTGTTCTCATAGGGCAGAAGGGGACACAGCCCCTACCCCTCGCAGGCCAAATGTCAGCATGAGTGCACACACTGAGGTGAGGTTGGCATTCAGCAGCCAAGTCTGAGGAGTGGGGTCCATTTCATCTTTCAGGGGTCTGCAAGCTGGCAACCAGGGTGGCCCAGCCTTAGTCAGGCCCTAAAGTTAAACCAAATAGCAATGACTGGGAAAGGGGACGTGGGCAAATAGGATGTGGGCTGGAGGGAGGACTGCCGTCCCGTGAAAGGGTGAGGACATGGAAGATCATGGTCTCCATTTCACAGACGAGGAAACTGAGGCCCCCCAGAGATATATCAGTGATCAGCCTGGGCTACTGTGCTCTGGAGCCCTTGCTCTAACCACTGGGCTACAGAACCTTAGCCCCCAGACCTAGTTCAGAGGGGCAACAGGACTCAAGAGTCTCAGGGCAGGCTGGTGTTCAGACCGAATACCTGGATGCATGAGTATGTCCAGGGTGTGTAGGCTGAATTGGGGGCCCATCTGGAAGTTTCCAGTCCACACAACCAAAGCCAGTGCCAGTAAATTACTCTAGATAATGAGTGTGTTTGCTCAGGAAATCGAGGAGGCAGAGACAGTTGCCAGAGTCATTAAACATGAGGGTGGACGTGCCAGGCCTTGCAATGCCGCCAAGCTGCTCATCAGGGCGGCCCCTCCCCTAGGCTCTATCTACAGAGCTGAGCAACCGGGTGACAGAAAATCAAAGAAACACTGGAAGAAAGGAGTGGGGCCCGAGAAGCCACCTGATACACCTATTAGTTTACAGAGAAGGAAATCAAGGCCCAGAGAAGGTGACAGACCTGCCCAAGAACACACAGCAAGTGAGAGACCAAGACAGGTCAGGGTGTCTTTGACACATCTTAGTACAGTTGAGATATCATGGGAGGAGGGCAGATCTGTCAGGTTAGAAAGGGGGAGACTGAGGCTCAGAGGGGTAGGTAACTTGCCCAAGGACTCCCAGTAGGGTTAGCAGTGACTATATCTTTGAGCTCAGAAGTTTTTATCTGTGTTCTCCCGCCTTTCTCTCCTCAGCTTCTGGGTCAGAATCAATACAGGAGGTGCAGGGGTGAGGGAGAGGAGGTGCCCAGGGGAAAGGGAAGCATTCCGGGTAGGGAAAAGGATGAGCAGGGCACAGAGTGGGCCCCCGCCTCAGACCTCTCAGCCAGTCCTGTATGTGACAAGTGATGAAGTCCCCTCTCACTGCTCCCACCTACTGGGAGAGACCCGACTCTTGCAGATGAATAGTGGGAGGTGGGATCGACCCTGGGTACCTCCCGTTAATCATCCAGCTCTGAGCCCGCCCCATTCCACAGATGGATCCCACTAACAGCTCCTCCACTCAGACCTGGGACACACCAGAGGGTCCCTGGAGGGACAGAGAAATGAGGAGAGTTTGGCCAGGGTATTGGTTGCCTCTCTCCTGGCAGGAACTGTCACCTACTCACGGATCTATAGGAAGGTCTGCCTCCTGTGGACCTCTCTCTCCATGGGGAGGCAGGCCCTCTGCTCACTTGTCTGTTCAGATTCTGTCAGCTTCTCACTGCCCTCAACCTCTCTGGGCTACTGACGTAATGAGCCCCTGAAACCTGCCCTGGGAACACCTCCCCTACAATAACCCCTTCTTAGTGCCCTCTCTTTTTTTCCTCAGTCACTGTCTAAAAGGTAACCTAAGGAAGTGAAGTTACTTAAGAAAGGGACTCAGTCCATGGGTTTATTGTGGCTCACAGTTCAAGGTCATAGCTTGAGGTCACAATCCATCATGGAAGGGAAGTTGAGGAACCCGGGGCAGCTGGTCACATTACAGCCACAATCAAGAAGCCGAGAGTGAGGAATGCTGGTACTCAGCTCTCTTTCTCCTTTTTACACAGTCTAGGACCCCAGTCCAGGGAACGGTGCTACCCACAGTGGGCAGGTCTTCCCACCTTAATGAAGATAATCCCTCACAAGCATGCCCAGGAGCCTGGCTAGCAGTTTACAAGTTGAAAACTGAGATTAACCGTCACATCTTTGTAAATTTCCATAGCTCACCTCGAGTTTCTAGGCTTCTTTCTTAGGGGGATGCACAGAGCTCACCAGATAAACGGCAGATGTCACTTGATCTAACAAGTCAGATGACAGGAACTGAGTCACAGGCTCTCCTGTGTCCTGCTCTGCATTCTGTGATACCTGTTTCAACCTCAGATACCCAGAGCAGCAACATCTTCCACACCTACCTCTCTGTGACACTCAGTGACCCACACTGTCCAAGTCCCACCTCGACACATTCCACAGCCTTTCTGGAGGCTGGAAGAAAAGCATCGCCCTGGGTGTCGACGATCCCATGGCTCCACACCTCATCCCTGGGTGTTGATCCCATGGCTCCACATCTCATCAAAATGGCTTAAGGACATGCCAGACTCAACTAGTCATACCCCGGGGTCACACTGCTCAGGCCATCAGGATCTACTGTGGACCACGGTAGGTTCCCTGGCCCAGACCATGTGGCTGAGAACGGGAAAAGGGTACTGGAAGGCTAGAGACCTGGAAGGGTTGGCACGGTAGTCGGGGGCTGTGGCAGTGGTACCAGGGAACACTGGCAGGGCTGGGGCTGGGCAGGCTGGGCACTGAGCAACTGAGAAGGACTTGGCAGTGAAATGTAGGTACCACCTCCCAGTTCTAAGGGCCAAGAGAAGGAGATGAATTCGAGTTGATACCTTAACCCACATTGTTCAGGACCTACCTCAGGCCTTCCCAGACCCTGTTGCTGTATAAACAGCAGCTGCAAGACGGCACACAGCCACAGTCCAGCAGCCACCCACACCACAGGCCCAGCCAGCCAAGGAGACCAGGCCACAGATGGAATAAAAATGAGACACAGATGGTCTCAAGATTGAGAATGAATCTCTTGAGGAGAAAGGCCAGTAGTTGTGTAGAGGAGAGGCTTGGACCTGGGTCCAAATCCAGACCACATCACGCTCATGGAAGACAGTCCAGGCAAATTCCTGGTCTCTATGAGCCTGAAGTTTCTCGTTTGTGCAAAGGGATTTGACAAGATAAATCCCAGGAACCTTGAGATCAGGTGATAGCTCAAAGATGAAGCCCAAGACTGGAAAGAAGCCTCCTGCCCCAGCCTAGCACCCAACCCTTGCTCACAAGGAAGCAGGCACTTCAGGGGGACTGATCAGGTACTGGAAACAAGAGATTGAACCCCACATGTTCACTGATCGGATCTGTACAAAGCACCAGAGGATCTGATCAATAAGTGTCCTGAGAGGCAGCCCTACCCTCGGGACTGTCAATCCCTCTGTTGGCTGCTGACCAAAACCTCTGGTCAGGGAGACAATCCCCTACCCAGCCTGCCCACCACACTCACGTGGGAAATGACCCCGGTGCTTGGGAAGGCTGTGAAAGCCAGGCACCCCATGGTTCTCAGAAAGCCCTCACCCACCCTTGGTCTTGAACACAGCTCAGAAGCACCAACCAACACCAGGCATGCCGGGTGTTCGAGCCCCTCTTGGGCTGTCTGATGGCCCCATATCTGGTCAGGTCTGTGGACAACGGCCAACTGCCATGTTACTTTGGAGCCTGGAGCTCTGAAAAGCCATCGCTGCTGCATAGCAGGACACTGAGCAACGGCACGTCTGCTGTGCTCACAGGAGAGTGAGTTGATGCTGTGAGACAGGCAACGTCGGTACTGGGATCACCACTGGATGGCCACTGCCCTCCTTCCACTGTGACCCAAGGGAGTGCAAGCAGGGGTTCTGCTTGAATGCCATAGAATGACAGTGGCACCTGCCAGCAGGGGTTTCCTGCTCCTAGCAGGAGGGGGACCCACCTTCCTTGGTGTCTTCTATAATGTGTGCTGCTTCCTAGGTGTGGAGGTTTGAATCAGTATGACCCCTACAGACTCCTATGTTTGACTGCTTGGCCCATAGGGAGTGTGGCACTATTAGGAGGTGTGGCCTTGTTGGAATAGGTGTAGTCTTGTTGGAGGAAGTGTGTCACTGTGGAGGCGGGATTTGAGGTCTCCTATGCTCAAGCTACACGCAGTGTGGCACACAGTTCTCTTCCTGATGCCTACAGATCAAGATGTAGGACTCTCAGCTCCTTTTCCAGCCTATGTCTGTCTGTGTGCCACCTTCCTGTCATGATGATAATGGACTAAACCTCTGAAACTGTAAGCCAGCCCCAGTTAAATGTTTTCCTTACTTTATAAGAGTTACCGTGGTCACGGGGTCTCTTCACAGCAATAGAACCCTAACTAAGACACTAGGGACGAGGAACACTCAGGCCTGATTCCTCTACTATCAAGTCACTGCTTGTGAAGTTTTCTGAGTCTACCCGCAGGAGTAGAGGACGGGTGCTGCGTAGGTTTCCTTGCTCTGATGTCTTAACAGGTCTACTTTGGACATCAGGAGCACAGCAGGGTCATGCCCTGCCACTCTGACATTTCCCGTGGCTGAGTAGGGACAAGTGCTTTGGAGACAGAAAAGCTGTGGGAATTGCATGCTAAGCCCCTCAAGGAATTCTCTCCATCCACCCTCCGCCTCTGCTGCCTCTGTCTTCTTCCACAAAGGGGCCTTGTTCCCTCCCAACTACCCCACAGACAGAGAAGCTGGTCCCCAACAGCAGCTTTCTGCTCAAGAGCCCAAAGCCGAGGGTTTCTATTAGATTCAGCAATATCAAGGAAGAACTGTGATTGACTCATCTCTGAACCTATCCATGTATCCCAGGAAAGAGAGGTTAATGAACTAAGTTCCCAGAATCAAAGAGCTTTAGAGAGTCATCACAAAGGTGAAAATGCCATCAGTAAAAAGGAGTGGCTGGTCTTAAAGGTTTGTTTTATTTGTGTGTGTGAGTCTGCATACATGTGAGCAGATGCCCACAGCAGCCGGTAGAGGACCTTTGACACATAGCTGGAGTTACAGGCATGCAGAGTGAGCTGCCTGATGTGGGTGCTGGGACCCAAACCTAAGCTGCAAACTCTCTTGACGAATGAGAAATCTTTCTAGCCTTGAGTTTTTGTTTGTTTGGTTCTGGTTTGGGTTTTTTGTTATTTTCCAATGGGGCTGACTGGAGGGCTGAGCACTTGTTGCTCTTGCAAAAGACCCGGCATATGGTTCCTAGCACCCACACAGTGGCTTACAACCACCTGCAACTCCAGCTCTTGGGAATCCCACGCCTTCTTCTGACCTCGACTGACACCACTTACACACTGGGCACACGTGTAGTAGACATTTATGCTAAAATAAAATGGATCTCAAAAAAAAACCCAAAAACTTGGAAGTAAGCAAGCCTTTGGCTGCTACCTCCAGGCTGGTGCTCACAAGGTCTGTTCCATCTCATTGTTCCCTATTGGTCCTCAAAGAATCAGCCCAAGCTGAATGACGCCCTGCAAACTCCCCTCTTTGGCTCCCTCGGACTCTGTCCTGGTATGTACCACACCTACCACCGTCACAGACCTAATCCACTGGCGCCAGCCAGCCTGTTTCTCCACAAGACTGTGTGTGAAGTGCATCCACCTGGTGCTGGCGGGGAGGAGGGGGCAGGGTGGGTGCTGAAAAGCAGTTTTCAGAGCATCTAC
Source organism: Peromyscus melanophrys (assembly GCA_902168415.1). NCBI lineage: Eukaryota > Metazoa > Chordata > Mammalia > Rodentia > Cricetidae > Peromyscus > Peromyscus melanophrys. The sequence continues at coordinate 20,656 of CABHPR010155638.1, read as the reverse complement.
CCGGGGGCTCCCCTGCCAGTCTGGATTGGACCTGATCAGTTAGCACAGAGGAAAGAAGGCGGCTGAACAGGAGTGGGGCTGAACCAACCAGTGACCCACAGGGGACCTCTGACAATTCTGCATGTACAACAACAGTTCAGAGTCACCAGGAGCTATCAGAAGTCATGGCCACATACACACACACACACACACACACACACACACACACACACACAGCTTTGGTAAGGAGACATTCTTTCCCATCCCATTCATGAGGGCTTTTGTGCAGTATAGGATCTGCAGCCCGTGTCTGCCCCACCTTCTGTGGCTGCCAACAAGGTCAGTCTGCAAACCTTCATCCCTGAAGTTCCGAGAATGGGAACAGGTTTGAGGAAACACTGGAGCACAAATGGGGATCTTATGGCAGGAGTTTCACACAGAGATAAATGAAGCAACCTAGGCCAGGTGGTGGTGGCACACGCCTTTAATCCCAGCATTCGGGAGGCTGAGGCAGGCAGATCTCTGTGAGCTTGAGGCCAGTCTGGTCTACAAAGTGAGTTCCAGGACAGGCAGGGATACACAGAGAAACACTGTCTCAAAAAACAAAAAAGAAAGAAAGAAACAAACAAAAAAGCAACCTAAATATCCTGTAGTAGAAGAAAGAGAGGAAAGAGGGGAGGAGGGAGGGAGAGAGAGAAGCAACTGAATGTGACGACCTTGTCAACAACAACGTGCTGGCTCTGCACACACCACAAAGACAGCAATTCTAGATAAGAGTCCACGTGGAAGCTTGACCTGACCGCACTCACCTGAAGTCCCAGCACCTGGGAGGTCAGAAGTTCAAGGCCATCCTCAGCTACATGGTGATTTTGAGGTCAGCCTGGGAAACAAAACTCAGACTTAAAAAAATTTTTAAGTGGTTGGTATGTAAAATGAATAAAAAAATTTCTTAATAAAGAAGAAAAAAGGAATAGTAAAAAGTTAGAAAAATGTTTTTAAATATATGTGTTTTTAAAGAAGGGTACATAACAATCCACATATACAATGTTTGCTTTTGAAACAGCTCTATGTGCGCATGTGTGTCTGTGATAGTCTCTAAGGATCCACCAAACTGATAATCGTGTTCTGTGGGAGGGGCCCTAGCTTAGAGATGATTGTGGAACAGGAGAGACGTGCTTTCCTTTTATCTGAATTCTTGCATATTAAACTGCCACAGTGCCTGCATGCAGTGTCATTAAAGTCACCCTGAATGAACAAGGGGATGGAGGACAGGGTTATCACAGTAACACTGTTCTAGCCAAAAAAACAAAAAACAAACAAAAAAACAAAACAGACTAAGCCGCCATCTACAGAGAACTCACTGCATAAGCCACAGTACCTATGACAACAGACAGCCAGCGGAGGAGAGGAGAGAGTGGGGAGAATGAATGAGAAACTTGCAAACATAGGTGGGTGCATGATCCTGTTTTTGTACAAGGAAGAGAATTTGGAACCCAAGTGGAAATGCAGGCCCTCCTGCAGAGTGTGGACTTTGGGGGTCACAGACTTGGGTGTGAATCTCTGTTCTTAACAGGGTGGCCTTCGCTGGCTCATTTCACACCAGCGAGCTTCATTGCCCCATCTTTAAAAGACCAGCAACAACAGTATCTACTCCTTGGGCTCTGGAGGATGGATTGATCTAAGCTCGTGGAAGTTAATTTTCCAGTCATTTGCAGTGTTTCCTCTGGGAAGTGGCTGTGGAGCAGAGCATGCGCTGCCTGTCCTGTCTCTTCAAAGGCTCCTTCTGAGGTATAATTGAAATGCAATCAACTGAACATGCCCAAAGTGTAAAATTGGGTAAGTTCTCATTTAGGTCCACCCCCACTGTCTCAGTTACTTTTCCGCCGCTGTGGAAACATACCCTGACATAAGCAACTTAGAGGAAGAAGAAAGATGTCTCTTGACTCATAGTACCAGGGGGATACAGCCCATCATGTCAGGAAAGGCACGGCAGAAGAAGCAGGAGTAGAGAGAGGGCAGGAAGTGGGACTGGGCCATAAAGCCTCAAGGGCCGCCCACCGTGACATACTTCCTCTAGGAAGGCTCCACTTCCTAAAGGCTCCACAACTTTCCCAAACAGCGCCACCAGCTGGGGACTGGGTGTTCAGACATCTGAGCCTACGGCGGACAGGACATCCCACTGGGTGAAAATAAGACCACTACCATAACTTTTGAGCCAAATTTGAAGAAAGCTTTATTAAATACTAGCCAGGATGACAGACACTGGCCAGGTCCACACCTGGGATTCCCAGAGAATGGCCACGAATTACACTAGTCAGGTGCATATAAAGGCAAAACCCACGAGGCTATTGTGGTGGTTTGAAAGAAATGCCCCCCCAAATGAGTGACACTTTAGGAGGTGGGGCCTTGTGGGAGTAGGTGTGGCCTTGTGGGAGGAGGTGTGTCACAGGGGGCGGGGTTTGAGGTTTCGGAAGCCTAAGCCAGGCCCAGTGTCACTCTCTCTTCCTGCTGCCTGCTGATCCAGATGTGGAACTCTCAGCTATTTCTCCAGCACCATGTCTGCCTGCACACTGCTTCCCAATATGATGATAATGGACAAAACCTGTGAACCTATAAGCCATCCCCAATTAAGTGTTTTCCTTTATAAGAGTTGCCATGGTCATGGCATCTATTCACAGCAATAAAACCCTAACTAAGACACCTTGGGTCCCTGACATTGGTCCTCAGCTCTGCCAGCACCCCACAGGCACATCAAATCACTGACATCAGGAACTGAAGTAAAGTGAAAGATGAGGAAAATAAGCAATGAGTTCAAAGCCGGCTCATTTGAGAGTCACATGGTTCTGCTGCTGTCATTTTTGGCAAGGGAACAATGAGGATGTTCTCAGAGACTCCACCCAGTTGTGGAGAGGACACCCCCAGACCCCAACAGAAGGGATAGCATGGGCCTGACCTGACCAGCAGGGTATCGTTTGTACACAGTAAATCTGAAACACAGCTACCGTGTAGGCCTCAGCTGGCAAGACACAGGCCAGTTTCTTATAAAAGCAAAGACCAGTCCACTCAGCTGTGAGGTAGCATCTTCTAAGTGTCGGGGGGGCGGGGGGAGGTTTCCAGGGCACAGTAATGATGCAAGGGGCCCTTACTTGCAATCATTATCATCATCCCTGTCCTGTGTTGCCTTTTATGTAACCAGTATTTCACATACTATTTTCATAGACTCAGACCATTTCCAAGGTAGGATTCTGCAGAAGGGGAAACTGAGGCTCAGAGAAGAGCATCACTCACCATTGACCACTAAATTAAAGGCAGCACTGGAGTGTGGGCTCAGACCTTCTGACTCCCTAGTGCCCTACACACTGCACCTCTCCCCCTCAAGATCCACTCTGCGTGGCACCAGGTGAGCTCTTAAGTCTCATGCAATTAGCTAAGAGCCCCTTCCCTGAGCACATGCTGTGTGGTTTCCCACAGCTCATCAACTCAAGAGGCAGGTTTCTGCTTTTTGCTTTCCAGATCTCTGTTTATCTGTAAACCTGGCCTTTTCCACTACTCATATTTCTCTGCCAACACCACTTCACATCCCTCAGACTCTGATCTAATCACCTGGGCCAGAAGCCCTTGACCTTTGGACAGGCCATGGGTTAGGGAAGGAACCCGCTCAGGCAAGTAGGGACAGCCCCATAGAGCACTACCTTACCCAGCTTTGTTATCTGGCACCCAAGAGACCAGGAACTGAGCTGAGGAGGTGAGTCAGGGAGGAAATCAGCAGGAAGAAGAGCTTTTCCAGCTCCCAGCAAAGGGGGCTGAGGTCTTGGTGTCCTCATCTGTCAAATGGAGACAATAACCTGAAGGTCTGTTTGCCAATGAAGAGTGAAGTGATGGCATGGAAAGATGCATGCTCCTCCTGTAAGGATAAAGCACCGTGGAGAAACATTTGGAGTCTTCTCCTGCGGAAGATAGAAATACAAATGTGAGTTACCAAAGAAAAGGGAAATACTTAGGTGTGGGATGGAGTGGGGTGGAGTGATCTACCTCTCCCTGGGACCCTGAGCAAGTACTGAACATTACAAAACACTTAATGTCAACATTCCTGTTAATAATAAGTTCGATGGTGCAGTGGTTTGAATGAGAATGTTCCACATAGGCTCAGATGTTTGAAGCTTGGCCCCCAGTTGGTGGAGCTGTTTGGATAGGGTTAGGAGCTGTGGCTTTCCTGGAGAAAGTATGTCACTGGGAGAGCGAACTTTGAGGTTTCAAAACCTCATGCCATTCCCAGTGTGCTCTCTCTGCTTCCTGCTTGTGACTGGAGCTGTGAGCTCCCAGCTGTTCCTTGCTGCCGTGTCTGCTGCCTGCTGCCACAGTTGCCCACCATAATGAACTTTTATCCCCTTAGAACCGTAAGCCCAAATAAACCCTTCCTCATAGAAGTTGCCTTGGTCATGATTTTATCACAGCAATAGAAAGATAACTAATGCAGATTATTTTCCCATAAATAATCAAAAGCGTTGGTGGGGGCAGGGTGACTTGATTGACAGCTATCAGACTCTTTGCTGATGCCCCGATTGCCAACAGAGAACTATCAGTCAAGTCTCAGCTGAACTACACTTAGATGAGCACCAGGACTTTAAACACCCTACAGATGCTTTGAGAAAGATATACAACAGCTGTGGCTACTTGCTGCTGATGCACAATTCCAGCTGCTAAAGAAACAGCCACGGTCACAGCTGCTTCAAATGGGCACGTTCCTTGGTGCCCAGCAGGGGAACAGTTGTCACTGCTCAAAAGAGACAATGCTGCGCTTGGTACAAAGACATCCTTCCTGTGCATGAAAGTGGGATGCGGTTGGTGCAGACACCACTTTTTTGGCTCTGTAGGTAGTCAGTTCTCATTTTGTGCTCCTGTACTGCCTTCCCAGGTTGCCCCCACAGGCCCAGGGAGAGGCTTTTTCTCCAGTGCACTTTTCTTGCCTACCTATAGTAGAGTAGGCTGGGCTCATAACATGAAGGAAGCCGTGGTGACAGGGACAGAGTATCAGAAGCCACAGAAGAAGCAGAGTCATGGAGTAATCGGCCTCAGTAACAGTAGTGCTGGAGTTAACCACCTGCAGTCAGGACAGCAGCAGAGTCTTAGCCAGGGGGACACTGGTGGGCTTGACAGTGACAGAGATGGAGCCACAGCATGGCAACGGAGCAATAGCTGAAGCTTCTGAGAAACAGTGCTGTCAGTGGCCATGAGGGTCAATAGCAGAGCAGCCCATTGCGGCATCAACAGCAGTGGCCAACATGTCAACAGTGTCCTTAGAAACTGAAGGTCTTAAACACTCAGGTTCAGGAACTGTGCACTCACCATGGTCACGGGCTAGGAATCTCAGTTTCCTAAGTTAATATAAAAACTGATACACTTGTCACTGTAAGACCAAAGGTCCCCACAAAACTATAAACTGGAGGGCACCATCTGTGGCTACTCTCAGCTGTCTGATGCTGCTACTTGTTCCCATCAAAGGCTAAGGGTTACAGAAGCTTTCAAGGACCACACTGAAACAGCATCTCCTTACCCATCATGGCCTATCCAGGTAGACCAGAAGGATCCCAGCCTGCTGATCACTAGCAGAGGTATTCACAGCAAAGTCCATAGAAGCTTAGGTTTTGGACATATGCCTTATCCAATGGGACCCTGTGATCTCCCCAGAACCCGATATTTGTTTTTGTTTTTGTTTTTGTTTTTTTGTTTTTTGTTTTTCCTCTATTTTTGGCTTCCAGTTTCTCTAATCTGGCTATATCGATAGACTAGTAGTATCAAGATGGCTGCCTAGCAACAGACATGCTCTGGGAGTCAGCAGTCTCCCTGGCAGTCTCAGGCCAGTCCAGAGCATCACTATGTTGTTTTCCCTGCTCTTCATTACTTCATACCTTCACCTTCCCTTGGATCTGCTCTTCTTGCCGTAGTTCTGAAGGTCATAATCGTGACCATTGATATTAGATCTTCTTTTTAAATATAAATTTTCCTTTGAGTGCTGCTGTAGTGCCATCCTACAAATTCATCTTGTGTGCCTTCCAATTAGATTCCATTTAAATGACTTTATGGTTTTTCTTTATAAATTTTGACCCATCTGTAACTTAAATTGAATATCTGTAATATTCAATTTAAATGACTTCATGTTTTTTCTTTATAAATTTTTGACCCATCTATAACTTGTTGTTATAGTTGTTAGTTCCTAAGCATTTGATGAGTTTTCCAGAAAACTTCCTTGTTTTAAGACCTAACCTCATTGTTGTCAGAACAGGTTTATTTTTGTTTTTTTTTCTTTTGCAAAATCTAAGTCCTTCTAAAGCTGTTAAGACCCTTTTCTAGTCCAGAAGAAGCTCTGTTTTGGTAAATGTCCAATGTGTACTGAGGATAATGTACTATAATCTGTCGTCAGGTAATGCTCTGAGTATCAGTAGGAATGTAGGCTAATAATGTCTTTCAGGCTATGGGCAGTCTCACAAATTCCCTTTTGCTTGTTTTAATCAGTCGTTCGGAAGGGGATTACAACACCCTGGCTGCCGTTGTGGGCATCTGCTTCTCCAAATGGATCTGTTCCTTTTTGCTTTGTATGACCTGAAATTCCGTCATCATAAAAGCTGAAGATCCTTATATCTTTTTGATGAGTTGTGACCACTTTATCACAGTGAAATGTCCTTTTGCCTTGGCTACAGTCTATGCTCAAAGATCTGCTTTATCTGAAATTAACACGACCACACCAGCTTTATTTTGGCTAGCATTATCAGGACATATCTTTTAGACCCCTTTTTTACTTTTAAGTTGTTTATGGTTCACATATTTTTAAATTTTTATTTTATGTGCATGAGGCGAACCCTACCAAGCCACCTGTGGAGGTTAGAGAACAACTTGCACCACATGGGTGCCTGTGGAGGCCTGCAGAGGGCACTGAATACCCTGAACTGGAGTTGTAGGTTGTGAGGCACCATGAGGGTGTTGGGAACTGAGCCTGCGTCCTCTGCAAGAACAGCAAGTGCTCTTGACTAGTAAGTCAATTCTCTGGTCTTTTTGTTTGGTTTTAATCTCATAGTATTTCCATATTGTCCCCATGTCTCATAATGGAGATCTGCTGCTCACACATTTGTCTAGAACCTGGTCCCCGAGGCTACTGTACCCAGAAGCCCAGTTCCACAATTGCCCAAGAATGGTGTCCTCCAAAAGTTCAAAGTGAACCCACACTTCCTGTCAACCTGGTGGGAAGACAGAAGGAAGACAGAGATAAGCCTAAGATTCTTTGCATTGATACTCAGGTCTCTCCAGATCTGACTCTGACCCCCAGCCCACCTTCTTTCACCTCCCCCTTACGCTTGCCACCCCTGGAACCACCTCTATCTGTTGACAGACTGTCCATTTTATTCCCTGCCTTCATCCAATGGACAGACTCCTTTTCATTCATGAACACCTGCACAGAAGCCTCGTTGTCTGGCAAACCCTCACGTGGGCTTCCTAACTGTATAGTCACTCAGCTCCCTCCACAGCTTCAGAACGTATGACTTCCCACACAGCTACACATGCAAATAACCAAGTGGATTGTGGTGTGTCTATTCACATGAATGCCTTTCCCAAGTCCAGGTATGCAAGGTCACAAGCAGGCCAGTGTATGCATGTCAAGACTCAAAGCATCGGCACACACCGGAGCTCTCTCACCCCAAGGAGGTGTAACTGAGCCCCTCCATAACTCCTTCCTCCTACAGGGAGGGAGCTTTCTCTGTGTGGAGCTCAGCCCTGCTCTAGTAACCTGCTCTAGTAACAAGGGAATGGCAGGTATGGGGCATACAAACCAAGTACCTTGCCACCTCCCTGGGGCCCATCCCATGGGGTCCTCTAGGCCTCTCTGAGGTCACTCCCAAATGGAGATCAGTGACATCCAGGAAAGGAACATTGCAGCTTCTGCTGATTGTGGCTAAGTTGTGATTTGTGGCCTCTTATGAAATGGCACAGGAATCCTTAGCCAGGAACTTTTGCAAGGGAAAGCTGTCTCATGGGGTGTAAGAGGTCTTCAGCTGCAGAGAACAAATCCAAACTGCTGGTCCCCCAACTTCCCATGCCCTCCCATGAGCCCCTGAAGACCAAAGTTGGACAGGAAGAAATCCTGCCCATCTGAGTTGAGAGGCCCCATCCCATCTGCCACCCTGAAGCCATCAGAGCCACAGTCGGAGCAGCAATGGCAGGCAGGGCTGGGCATCCACAGATCCCATTGCCCTGGGCACCCCAGACCTGGGCCCGGAACACAGAGCACTCACACCACACTTCATCTTTGTCTTCTGATGAGTCTGGGTGGTTCTGCTGGAACAGAGCAGCATTGTAGCAGGAATCTTAACAGGTCTTATTAATAAAAACAAACCTGAGGCCAGTTATTGTGGTAAATGCTGGAAGATCAAAGAAGCAGAACAAGCCACAGCTACCTCACCTCGCCAGTTCCTCAGCTGATCCTGTTTCCTCAGACTGGAAACTTCTGAGTCCTCATCCAGAATGAATCTCAGCTGAACTGCTGCTCCAAAGCCTGGAAGCTTAACCAGCTAAAAGCTGCTAGTTTCTGGTCCTCACGCCTTATATATCTTTCTGCTTTCTGCCATCACTCCCTGGGATTAAAGGCTCGCTTTCTGGAGTTAAAGGCGTGAGTCACCATGCTTGGCTGTATCCTTGAACAGATGGATTTCTGCCTCTGGAATGCTAGGATTAAAGGTGTGTGCTACCACTGCCTATCCTCTATGTTTAATATTGTGGCTGTCCTGTTCTCTGACCCCAGATAAGTTTACTAGCGTGCACAATATTTTGGAGAACACAATACCACCACACAGCATGGAGAGGGAATTGTGCATAGGCATCTGACCTTTGACTCTGAAGGATTATTGGTCCCTCTGGGTCCCCCACTTCCCAGCCTAGAGTCACCGGAGACAGACTGCCACTCTCGAAGCCGAGGGCATCTGTCTCCAGCCCCAATGCAAAAGTCTATTGCTGTTTTCTTTTTGCCTCCTCTTTCTCCAGTATCCTTGGTGCTCCCAGGCAGCCTGTCACTTCTTTAAGTAGAGAAGTAGACCTCAGAACACCATCACCCTCCTTTAATCAGGACCTAATTCCTCTGTCTCAGAACCCAGCAATGGAACTTCTGAAGGAGGGAGCACTTGCTGAAAATGCGTGTGGAGTGGTGAACCCAGGTTCATCACTGCAGGCTCGCTCCACTCAGCTCCCACCCTTGCAGTGCCCATCAAACACCTACACAGGATCGAGCCATGGCAGTACTAGCTGCGCCTGGAGTGACTTCTTATGGAGCTAAGTGTTCTTACACATGAGCTTGAGACTGCCATTGCCCAACCGGACGAAAAATGATGCCATTCATGCTGGCAATTCAAAAGCCTCGTTTCAAACAGTATTAATAGCAAACAAAATACACCATTTCATGACAAGACTTCTCAGCCTTGAGGAGCACACTTTATGTGGTAGCATGCTCGATGGCGTTTCCCATCTGCCCCAGCTTTTACAACACAAGTTCCATGGATTTGCTTTTCACCGGGCTAATAGATTCTGTAGCTGGTTCTTCAAGGAGAATCGGGCTGTGTCTAGGCTAAGGAACCCTTAACTCAAGGAAGTACTAATTAAGGGAGGAACTTCAGAAAATATAAGCCTGAAGGAAGTATTAATTAACTTCCTTTGACGGTAAAGACCGTGGTGGCAGGGCACTGAGGGGCAAGGGCAGCCCTGATCCCTCACACCCTCGAAGGCGAAGGTGGGGGTGGAAGGGATATGGTGGAGGGTGGGCGGGGTGAGGTCCTCCCAGCACACACAGTCCTCTGGGTTTGCAGCTCTCTACCTAGGCTTCACACCACAGCCAGCCTGGGAGATGTGGATTGTCCCCCTCTTCAGCCGAGAGAACTGGGGAGGCTGGGAGCAGCTCCTGAAGCCCACAGGGGTGGGGGGACCTCTAACAGTACTGACAGAGACTTGCCCTAAGGCCACCGCAGGGACTGAGACTCCATCACTGTGCCCCAGGCCCAGTGGGTGACAGAGGATGCCAACACAACCAGTTCTGACAGAGGAGCATGGGCTATACAGGAGTCAAAAGGGGGCCCATGACCCACCCACTTAAGAGAGCCAAGGACATCCCCAAGGGGTGCTGTCTGCACTTGGGTCTGGGGACAAACAGAAGTTAACTCTTCCCAGAAAAGGACAGAAGGAAGAGGACCAGGAGAAGTGTGTGTGTGTGTGTGTGTGTGTGTGTGTGTGTGTGTGTGTGTGTGTGTGTTTGTGACAGTGCACAATGGGGGGTCAGAGTCCAGAAGCCTGAGGAAGAGGAGGATGCTTCTTCCAGGAGCAGTAAGCTCGGTGGCCCTGGGTCTGGGAGAGGGATGTGTAAGGAGGGAGGTGAAGGGTACCAGTCAACTCAGGGGCAGGAACCAGGATTTTGCAGAAGATGGTGCAGGCTCACCTGCTGGGAGACTCTGAGCACACCACTAGCCGGCCCTTTACTGCCCGGCCATACCCAACACTAAGAGGGGTCGGTGATAGCCCAGCTACCCATATCTATGGATGAAAAGGGTAATTTCTCCAAGTGCTGAGGACAGGGATGGGGCCGCCCTGGGGCTGAACCTGAGCTCTCTGGGTGGGCTGGACTTACCACTGTCTCATGGGACAGTGACCCAGGCTCAGAGAGTGACCTCCCATACCCACCCACTTCTTGCTTGTAGGTAACAATACAAAAAAATCACCCATAGCCCTGAAAAGAGACTGTCATCTCTCTCTCCCTGCTGAAGGAATTTCTTCAGTTCAATTGTCACACAAAGATGGTGGCCCCCTCCCCCTCTACCATGCGGTCCCCTTCCCCAAGGGCAAGCACTGAGCTACACCCCAGAGGTTTGTGTCTAAGTAGAAACAGAGATGTGTTCACAGCAAGCAGTCCTGGTCCAGGTGTGGCTCCACCCACCACTGGCCCATCATTGTCTCGGCTCCCAGTTACCCAGCAAGCTAAGTTGTCAGAACTTGGGTCCACTGTCTCAGCAGTCTGATGGCGGCCAAAGAGAGGGACACAGTGACTCTCTCCATCCAGGATGTTTACACTGTGGCCCAGGCTCAGCACAGACCTGCTCTCATCTCCAGCTAACATTTGAGGTGAACGTAATAAACCCCTTCTTTGTGTCGAATAAAACCTCGCCAGATCCTCCAAGTCACTGTGACATTCTCATGCTGGCTTTCGGATCAAATCTCTCCTGGTGTTGAGGACCTGGCTTTGGCTGAAATAAACACTCTCCTTCATGTGATTCTCTGATATGTTTTAACTTCTTCCACTCTCCTGTGATGGGGTCTCTAGAGGGGCTGCACTCTGCCCCAAGGTAGAAGGTAGAACGGGTCTCTGCAGGAGGATTCCCCCCCCCCCACGCCGTGACTCCTGGCACCCTCATTCACCCCACTGCCTCTTCCATATCTGCAGCAGTACCCCATGTCCAGACATCCCAGGGAATGACTGCTCTCCTAACCCTCCTATCATCAGCTTCCCACAGGGAGCGTGGTAGGGTGGGGGCAGAGAGAGACGGGGTCACTTCTCCATGTCCTATGGCACATGGGGCAGGACTAAGCTCCCTTCCACACTCGGTAGTCCTGCACTCTGGCAGTCCCCTCACTAAGTCCCTCTTGCCCTATTGGTACAGGCTGTTCTCTTCCCCTGGGACACCCTTCCCTCCTCTTTGACTGGCGAAGGCCTGCCTCTTCCAGGGACCCCTGGGAAGGAAAAGGGGAGGATGAGCCACAGCCAGCCTAGACAGGTTGTTGTCTTACTTTCTTTTCTTATTGCTATGATAAGAGATTTTGACAAACGATAAAAAAAAAAAAAAAGATTGATTTGGGGTCACAGTGCAAGGGTACAGTCCATCGTGACAGGGACGTCAAGATGGCGGAAGCCTGGAGGAGCTGGAAGCATACTGCACCCACAATCAGAAAGTGAGAAGAGATAGATACATGCTCCCTTTCTTTCTCTGCTTATCCAGTCCAAGATCCCAGTCAGGAAATGGTGCCACCCGCAGCCAGGGATTCTTCTCATCTCATGAACACAATCAAGATAATCCCCAGAGGTCCATCTTCCCGGTGATTCTATAGTCTGTCCAGCTGACCATTACCACCCCAGATGCCAAAGCCACACTGGACAGAGTGGCTTCTCCAGCCCATTTTACAGATGGATAAACTTAGACTCTAGTCATGGAGCAAACCTCCCAAAGTCACCCCAAGGTCAGTAACAGGGTTGGGAAAACCCCACTGCTTGACGGGCAGATTTATGCCCCTTCCCCTCTGCCCTGGGCCTCCTCTCAACTCCCGAAAAGGGGCATTTCTCCTTCCTTCCTGGCCCAATAACGGAACATCCTGTCTCTAGGGCTATTCTCATCTACCTGCCTCTCTGGCTGGCCCCTCCACCCCCAGGTGAGCAACAGAAAGAACTCTTGCACACTTCGGTGAATGAAGAAGGCCCAGGAGAACCAGTGACCCATGCATTTTCATGTCCTGACTCTACCCCCAAGGAATTCAGACCCCTCTGGCCAATGATCAAGCTATGCTTGGCCAGGCTTGGGCTCTCGGGTAAGGCCCTGAGACCCCTGGGAAGGAAGAGGAAAAGATGAGCCACAGTCAGGTTCAGGGAGAAAGGAGCAGGACAAAATGATGAGTGGTCACATGAGGCCAAGTTAGGCTCAGTGTCAGCAGCAATGGGACAGATGGCCCTTGTAGTTTTTTGTTTGTTTTGTTTTGTTTTGTTTTTTGCTCTTTGGGGGCTCATCACTCAGCTCTCAAATAAATACAGAGATTTATTCTTACTTATGAATGCCCAGCCTTAGCTTGGCTTGTTTCTAGCCAGCTTTTCTAACTTAAATTAACCCATTTCTCTTCTTCTGTGTTTTGCCTCTGGGCTTTTTACCTTTCTTTATTCTATATATCTTTCTTCCCTTCTTACTCCGTGGTTGGCTGGGTGGCTGGGTGGCTGGCCCCTGGTGTCCTCCTCTCCTTTTCTCGCTCCTAGCTCTCCTCACCAGCCTAGATTCTCCTCCTATTTATTCTCTCTGATGCCAGCTCCACCTGCTTCTCTCTCCTGCCTATTGACTGTTCAGCTCTTTATTAGAACTATCAGGTGTTTTAGACAGGCAAAGTAACACAACTTCACAAAAGCAACATAAAAGAATGCAACACATCTTTGCGTCCCTCAACCTTCAATATTCCGCAGCACAAACAAATGTAACATATCTTAAACTAGTATTCCACAACAGGCCCTGACTAGTGCTGACATCCTGCCTCTGAATTCTGATTGTTATCCACAGGACTGCTCGGCAGAGGCTTTTGTATTCCTGTGGGGAGATGATTAAGGCCCACTCCTGAGACATTTCTATTCTTGAGATGTTTATTTGAATTCCACATTTCTCAAGTTTACCCTGAGACCCTGGAGTGGCTGTGGATCTAACAAGCTATGGTGAGTTTGTCATAGAACTTCCTCGATTCTGAGGTCTGAGGTCCATGAATGATTCTGTGAAGTTCCTGTTTCCCAGGTAGTATAAATGTGCTTGGAGTCCATGAGAGAAGCTCAGAGTCCAAGAGTCCAGATATTAAAGATGCCATAGGAGAAACAATAAGATCTGAACCCCCAACTCCCTATGAGAGAAGGTTTCATGCCTCCTTCCATCTCAGTGTCTGCAAGGGAGGTTGAGCTGAGGGTCTCAGGTTCCTCTTCATATTAAAAAGCAGGGCCTCGGCCGGGCGGTGGTGGCGCACGCCTTTAATCCCAGCACTCGGGAGGCAGAGCCAGGCGGATCTCTGTGAGTTCGAGGCCAGCCTGGACTACCAAGTGAGTTCCAGGAAAGGCGCAAAGCTACACAGAGAAACCTTGTCTCGAAAAACCAAAAAAAAAAAAAAAAAAGCAGGGCCTCGAGCTGGTGAGATAGCTCAATGGGAAAAGGCACTTGCTGCCAAGCCTGATAAACACACACACACACACACACACACACACACACACACACACACACATACACAGCCTCCACAGCCCCCAGCAGAGGTTTGTGACTTGGCTCTGGGGATGAACAAGCTACTTACTCCCTTCTCACAGTCCTGAGAGACAACCCTAGGGTCTCAGTCTACATCAAAGTTTCGGCTTCTGTCCCCCTCCCCTACTGAGCAGGACACACTCACCCAGGCCCTCCTGGCCCAGAGCCAGCCCCTCCCACTCCACTGTTGTCCCACTCACAACCGGAGAAGGAAGCCACTAAGAGCTCTTCTGGAAGTGAGTGAAGAGCCCAGCTGCTCACTCAAAGAAAACCATGGCCTCCCTCACCCCCCAAAAAAGGCCCCTGAGGTACAGCGACACCTCAGCTGTAACATTCCACCCTCCTCATCTCACAGACCCTCAACCATCTCCATAACTTCTGCTGTTCAATCCCCTGGGACAGAGGAGGAAACTGAGGTTCATGGCGTAAGACCTACCAGGGGCCACTCAGTCAGGACCAAGCAGGACTCTAGGTACTGTACGACTCTTCCTCTTCGGTGTCTCTTCCCACATTCTCCCTCCTCCTGCCTTGCACCTCCCCCAACCCACAGAACCTCTCTCCCTGTTCCCTGTAAACAGACCAGAAATGGGTTTGTTTTCCAATTGGCCTCAACCTGAGCAGTAATGTCCATGAAATAAAGCTTTGATGTGCTAATTGCTTGTGGGTTTTTTTTTTCCCTCTGATGCCCATTATAATAAATACATGACTAGCAAAATAGAAAATATTTGCCCATGTCTGACCCAGAGCCTCCTTCCTGTCTCTAGTGAGCAGCCTGAGAGGCTCTGGAGAAAGAGGAAGGAGCTGGGGAAGGAGACAGGAGGAAGAAAAAGGAGATAAACAGAGATGGGGGAGTGAGAAGGGACAAAGGGCCTAGTCCAGTACTGAGAGGGTCACAGTGACTGGAACTCCATCCAGTGACCTGAGCTGCACAGCCGCTAGGCTCTGCCCTCTCTAACTTTTCTGTCTTTGGTCTGATATCATCACCTAATCATGCCTCACACCATTTTCTAAGTAGTCCCACTGGGGACTCCATGCCTGTCACCCTGACAGAGTAGGGCACAGCCTGCATTTTACAGAGAGAAGCACAGGAAGAGGCTGAGACCTGGAGGGGGTGGGAAAGAAGTGTTTCCTCTCAACATGCGATGAAAGGTCCTCATCTGGAGGTCTTAGCAGCTCCTCCTCCAGGAGGAAGTCTCAGCTTGATTCTACACCCTGCTGCTTCTGGCCCTGAGCTCTGCCCCTCACACTCTGCTCCATTTCAGTCTCCACTCAGAGACAAAAATTATTTCCACACGTCCTAGGTGAGTACCTAAGGCCCACAGGCAGATGTGACCACAGACATGCAGCATGCCTGAGGCCTTGCCAGCTTATACCAGGGCTTGAGGCTTCAGCCAATGGTCCACTATGGCACTTACGTTGTGGTCTCACAGACACTTTTGCTTGGGTGCCCCTAACACACCGTCATGACCAATAACACATGACCATGGCAGTCCTGGGTTCTGCTAGAAAGAAGGTTGAGCAAGCCATAGAGGAGCAAGCCAGTAAGCAGCACCCCTCCATGGTCTCTGCATCAGTTCTTGCCTCCAGGTTCCTGCCCTGTTTGAGTTCCTGTCCCGACTTCCTTCAGTGATGAACTACAATGTGGAAGTGTAAACCACATAAACCCTTTCTTCCCCAACTTTGTTTTTGGTCACGGTGTTTCATCAAAGCAATAGAAACCCTAACCAAAACAGCAGTCTTATGCTCATGTGTGGGGTCTGGGCCCATTTCACAGCTAAGGCAGCTGAGGCCCAGAAAAAGCCAGCAGGGAGCAGCAGAGAAAGTAGAAATGACAGAAACTTCTGAGAGCACAGGCCTGATATCACATTTGAGCTCAGATACTTCTACTGACCCCCTCCCACCATCCACAGCTACACAGTATTCAGTATCTGCCCTCTTCCTCTAGCCTGAGGCCCCTCACACAGCTGTCTACCTCAGCTCTTCTGTCTGTAAAATGGGTCTAAAAACAAATCATAGTGAATGAAGGTGAAACTAGAAAAGTCTTGAACAGAGGTATCTAACCTTTGGTTACAGCATGATAGTGTCATCTACAAATGTGTTGAGCCACATTTATAGCCATCCAGGGATGAGAGTGGCCCTTGGGGTGGGACATAACCTGCTCGCACCTGGAAGGTACCCAAGAAATGGTAGCTCTAGAGACCCAGGGCTTTCCTGATCCAAGTCCCGAGATACTGATCATCAGAGCAGCCCCTCCCATGCTGGCACACCTGAGGGCCCTGGAGTTGTCGTCAAGCTTCCCAGCCAACAGCAGCCGGAGAGGAGGCTCGTGGTCTGGGGGAGCGGGAAGCCCCGGTACAGCGCCTGTCTTCTGCCATGTTAATTGCACTGATGCCCAGAACAGATGGGGTGTTAGGACTCCCCCACCCCCATTTTTCACAGAGCTTTGGTCTGGGAGATAACTGTGTAATTAAAATGAGGAATGCAAACAATCCTCTTAGTGAGACTCAGCCACCTTCCCTCCCTTGTAAATCTATTAATGAACCGTAATTGCAAAAACAGATCCTTTATTGGAACATGGTAACCAATTCACTGTGGGGCGATGAGGGCCCCAAGACCTGCAGAAAGAAAGAAGTATATATTAATTAGCTTAAATCTTTATCTATATAAAAATCAAGAAAACAAAAACATTGGTTGCAAAGCAATTTTCCATCTGCCGGTAGACCATGGCTGCTCAGGGGAGACATCAGGTTGCCTGATTTCTGGGATTTGTTTATAACCTTTGGTTAATCAAACCTGGAGCACTGAGAGAGACGTGCTAATTATATGGAGAGGGTAGATGTCATGGGAACCTGCAGCAGATATGGGAAGAATTGGAACGAGTTAACACAGAGGTTTGGGGCTCATAGACCCGGAGAAATCAGATCTGCATTCCTCAGGCTGTGCCCTTTCAGGATTGTCCCCCTGGGCTCATGGTGAGCCAGTTGTGGAAATGGCTTATCCAAGCAGAGACTCAGTGTAGGATGGACTGCCTAGGAACCAAGCCCCAAATGGGGACTCATGGGTAACAGGGCTCAGTAGGAGAAGGGAGTAAGGGGCAACACAGGGAAGACTCAGCTGGGGGCGCAGTCCATACCCAGGGGTACTCCAGAGTTCACGGGTACGTAGTGGCCATTCCCTCTCAGACATAGAGATGGGTCTTTTGTATCTGGTGTCAGCCATTAGCTAAATGTCATCGCATGCTGTGACCTCCCAGGCTTTGTGAGCTGCTGGTCAGCCCTCTCCCTGAGGGTCACACCCTAGCTTGAGAGTGGACTTACTGGCCTGTTCAAGAGGACCTGGGTGGACACCTCACCTGTTGTGAGCTGTGTCCTTCACAAACTCCTTTGGCAAAGTGTTAACTCTCAGTATGTCAATGCCATACTGTGGCCTTATGACGAGGGGGACGTTTGGCACCAAGCCAAACATGTCACAAGAACACTAGCAAAAGTTGGAGGGGCAATAGGAACAAGACATTAGTTAGCCAAGGTACTTGATTGAGGCCAGGGAAACTAGAGACAGGGGGAGCCTGGAGCAGCTTTTTCCTCATAGCCCTCAGGAGGAACCGGAACTTTTGCCAGCCATGCTGTTGGTGACATTCTGTCAAGCAGCCCATCTTAAGTTCCTGCTGTCAGCAACATCTGGTGTTCTGCATCCTGCATCCGGGCCTCACTTCTAACAGCCTCTTGGGGTCCTGCCAGAATTATCTCCCAAGTAGAAGGGTACCTACTGCTCCAGGCCTGGCCAACCAGAGCCTCCTATCCCCTGGCCACAGTGGCCGGTGCAGACATAAGACACGACCTGATCTGAGCCAATGGGGCTGAATTCTGAGACTTTCTGTGATCACTGTGAGCATTTGAGAGCAGGGAACTATGGGCAAGGAGGTGAGTGGTCATGGTAGAGAACAGAGCCAAAAAGAGAGTGACAGCTGAGGCCTTGGATCCCACTGTAAGGCTTGCATGGCCCTCAGCTTCTTCACCTCTATACAGGCTCGCTGCATCAAACGTGCAGTAGAAACTGCATCGGATCAACTTCGGAACTTGAACATCTAAAACCTACAAAATACAAATAGGCGAAGTGAGGCTTCGGTCCAGAGTGCCAATGAATTAGGAAGTCAGGCTGTTAAATAAAGTTATCATTCATTGAAGGCAAATTATTTACTACACACACTAGGCATCAAAGTGTTTGTCACATATGCATGACCTTGAACTCACAGCTCTCCTCTTGCAGGGACCACTATGCTATTTCCTCATTTTTTTTTTCAGCTGAAAACACTTGTGTTCATTTTAAATCATCACCCAACCAGTGAGAATTAACACAATGC